>CAJNSZ010000407.1:53636-96407 GCA_905329745.1 Rotaria sp. Silwood2 | reverse complement strand
CAAGGATAGATAAAAATATCTTCAAATACAGCTTCTAGAATCAGTTATAATTCAAGGTGTGCTATTGATTTTCACAGAAAACGATTGAGTTCGTCTTCATTCATAAGCCATACTGTTTTATTGACATTTTCAAAGCCGAGCATAACTACTATGGCATTTTACGTTTCTAATGGAGAAGGTTCACCATCAACGCCCCATGTTTCCTCAATATCGGTTATGTTACCAGACCAGAAAGGGGCATGATGAACAATTTCTCTACCAAAATGCTGACGCGAGAAGGTATTGTACATTATTGTGTGTAGGATGTGTTGATGCCATGCCTTGTCGACCATCGGTGATGGTGCACACATTCCATTATTAGTATTTTTGAGAAGCGTGTAAAAGTGTTCCAATTCAATAATAGTATTAAGTGTGTCTTCACGATTCATGTGCTCTTTGATTTGCAGACGTTCACTGAGATAAAGCACCTCCGTGTTTGACAGTTGAACTTCATTCAAAGCTGATGCTGACGATAGTTCATCATGTAATATTGTTATGAAAATGAATACGATTTCTGCGAGTGTCCAGAAAGAAATACATTGGAGCTTACCCATGTTGCAATGATGAATCGCAAAAATATTTTTTTCATCTAGAAAAAAAAAACACATCAAAACTAAAAAAGAAATTAAGTAAGTGAAATTATTTGAATACGTCACTAAATTTTCTTATCTACGTCAAAAAAGTACGACTTTGATATGCGTCTTATAAATATCAAGCCATATTTGTATTCTGATTGTTCTACACGGTTGCTTGTATTGTGCAATGATTTCGATCTTTACCCTAGTATTATATTTTATCACGTGATGACGAATGAGTCATCAAAGCCCCTACAAACGATTTCACATCAAGCTAATTTACTGATTCACGTATAAACAACAAACGATACGCATGTTGGCACGAGGAGTTGCTTCTCGCTTTGTCACTAGAATGAAGGACAAAATATAATAAATAATGTAACAGGTATCACAAATTATCTACATTTTAAGATCTCCTTTTCAAGACATCTCCTTATCATATTGTTTATACTCTACTTTATTTTTTTCACTGACAAATCTGATTTACGCACATGCCTGAATGACTGCCAAAAATAAATCGAAAAAATACGAATAACAACGTAATTTTCTTTTCTTCACATCATATCTATATATAAAGAACGAACACGTACACAAAATCACAAAATTACATTCAATTTACAAAAAGCAACATATTCTCGCATTCCTCATTTTCGAGAATAATAACGATAACCAGAAGTACAATAATGCGTCTGATTCTGCTCTTATTCTTGATTATTACGATCGTCAACGCATGGCAACTCGCAGGTGACCAAAATCAAAACCAAGCTCTTACAAATCGTCGATTGGCTTTACGTGAACTGGTCTATAATTCGATACAAAAGCGTGTCTTTCATTCATATTAAACGTAATCGTACTTGACAACAAACTGGATCTTTTTTAATTAAATGAAACTAATAGTTGATTAACTACAAACAGAATTATTCATTTATCATGTCAGATCCTTTCCAAATCATGCAACGAACTCACCACACACATTTTGACGTGAAGAAATGATGAAATACTTGAAGAAAGCCGCAGAGCATTGTTTGTTCATCATGTAATTCTTCTTCACCTTTCAAAGTCGGCAGAGATACCTCAGACTGATGTGATAGTTGAAGAACATAAAAGAAACAAGCATTTTATTTGTCATATAACTTTCACTCATAATTTTATACTCGGCATAGACTCATATTAGTGGCGAAATACCTGAATAGAGAGTGGATGTTAGAGTTATTCACTTGCCAAGTGAGGTTCACAGATACTTTTGACTTGCATCGTTACTCTTCGAACTGGAAAAAATAGATGAATCGTGCCCTGGGAAACTGTTCATATGAATGTCAAGTGCTTCTTCTTCATATTTTGAACTAGGCTGATACTACGAACCTAGGATATAGCTGCACAGAACCTAAATTAAAATTATTCATTCCTCACATGATCTACCTCTATGATTGGAACACGACCTTATTCGTTGAAATAAGAAAATAGTTGGAACGAACAACGTAGACTTGTTGATTTATATTTCGCCTTTTCCACGTAATATAGACACGGTAGATGTACTCTGAACTGAAGTAATATTTGAAAAGCGTCATGTAGAATTGCTCATGATTCATGTAACCTTTCTTCATGCTCTGAAGTTGGTAGATATGCTCTGAATACAGGAAATAGTGGAAAAGAGTCGTGTAGAGCTGTTCATATGCTTTGTGCTCTCCCTTTACATTTTAGACTCAACATAGACATTTGAAACTGTGGAAATTACTGAAGACGATGACAGGAACAATTGTTCATGTGCCACGTAATTATACTTCATAGTTTGCACTCGGTAGAAACACATCAACCGTATGAAACAATTGAAATGTGTGACATAAGCTGCTTCATAAATTTTGTGATCCTCTCGGAAAGTTGTAAAACTGGCATATACACGTCGGCGTGAAATAATAATTGAAAAGAGTCAGTTAACATCATTCATTTTTTATGTGGGTTTTCTTCATGATTGGAACTTGTCGAGCAGAAGTCAATTGAAGGAAATATTCGAAGAGAGCATGGAGAAAGCACAGTTCATTTGTCATGCGATCTCTTTTCATCCTTTCAACTACGTAGATTAACTTTGAACGGAATAAATAGTTGAAGAATGTCATGGGAAGTGATGAGGTATATCTTTTTAAAAGGAAACTGTTTCAAAAAATTCATATGTATATTTCATTTTTGGTATATAAAGAACAACAACAATCATCATCATGCCGTTGCATTTTGGCACGCAGAGCGTCATGAAAGACAGACATTTTCATCTCAACTAATTGAGCATTTTTATATTTCTCTAATAAGTTTTTTTTCTATCGTTAATAAATTAAATATATGCATAGATTGGAGTAGTAATCTGCGCATTTCAGAGCATTGATAGCTGGAATTACACTGAATGGCCCAAAAAGAGGCATAAATTTTTCACTCCTTGTTAATATATGAAGCAAAATACAATGTATTTACGTTAGTTTGTATACCAATTTCAATCACGATGACCAGCTATTTTGTTGTAATTCCTTGTTCTGAAAGAAAGAGTTATTATGCTGTTGAACATAAATATGAGATTTGTTCCCATTGTTGAATGGGATGAGGGACTTATGGAATAAATTGAATTTATGGTATATGGTTCAGTCATTGAACTGTTTTCTTTGTAGAGCTTCTGAACATTGAAATTTGTTAGCACTATCAAGTATAAAGAAGATAATGTTCACAAATATTTGAGAAGGATGTCTGATTTCTCTTCCTTATTCAAACTCACTTAAATATTTGTATGACGTTATGCAAAGCTTCTATAGTAGTAAAATGGGGAGACAAGAGTGATGCCCTGTTGATGCGCTGACGATCGACTCGGAAATAATTCTATAAAACGTTAATGAAGAGAATATTTTCAATGACAGATTGGAGAAAGTTGACAATGTTTGACAGACATCTACAATTAATAATGTCAGATGAAGAGCAAATATGATTATACGAGTGCGAAAATGTAGAAAGCTTTTAAAAAAATATGTTCAATAACTGTAATCTGGAAATTCTTCGAACAGATGACAAGCTATGTTTGAACTACAGATGCCTATTTGAAAAATAAGAGTTTTGTTTCGAGTACATAGTCGTATCCTACCATCGAAAACTCATCGTCAGCTTTTTGGAGGCATAAATCTCGCACCTGACATAACTCGACGGGATAAAATCCTGGTTACACCATAATTTATTAGTCTTTAAGTGGCATTAGAACCAAGAGAAAAATAAGCTCTCAAACTCAAATGCATAGCCTTTGTAAAGCATTCTACTGAAAAAGATAACAATAAAACATTAGTTTTAAGGAATGAATCAGATTAAAATGAATAATAAATGATTAATTATCGAAGAAATGAAATGAAAATTGTCGATTTTCTATCAAGATTTCAAAACTTATAAAAATGAAAACTTATACATGTAATGAAGTCTTCCACGTATTTTACTGAGCCTCCAATGAACATATCCCGAACCCAAAAGATCATTCCATTTTTGACAAAGTTTATTTTGTATAAGTCTTATGAATCAAAGGAAAAAATAGTATTTAATGGCTTCGATAATTCGAACGACAAGAGTTTAAGGATGTTTTACATATCAATAATGGAAGTGACGAAAGTTCGTATTGTATAGTTTTGCATGCCAGTCGCACGACACCATCTAAAATACTTGTCACAGTACTTTGAATTGATTAATCTTACTTTTTTTAATCAACTATGGAAAGAATCTATAGCAAACATGTGAAGCTAAAATGCATTTTTCACAGGTTTTTTCAGTATCTCCCATGGTGAGCTTAACGACATCGACTACTGACTGCGAGCTGATCCTTACGCTTCACCTTAGTAAATCTCAACAAAAAATAAAGAGTCATCCTCTTTTTTACAAAACAATCGTCAATGATATTATCTTACATTTTTTTGCTTAAGAATTTTTGTTCAGCAATAGTTCTCAACGCAGAATTCAACATGAGGCGTTACATCTTAATTAGACGAGATTTCGTTGAAGATCATATAAGTCGGAATGACAAGCATTAGTTCTTTCTTGCGAAATTTTTTTATCAACATATTAGACCTGGTCGTTTTTTGAACGAATGAGCTATGCCAAAAATATTGAAAACCACATCATTGTCTCTACATTTGCTCAAGGATATCAAAACGCAGTTTGTGAGAAAGGCCACCAGGCGAAACAATTGTTACCTTAACACTATGGTTTTTTCACATCAGTAAAAATAGTAAGAGAGAGATCTTAATCTATAAGTCAGTAGTCACGACATCGTGAGCGATTTCAATATATTTTTCATTCCGTTATTCAAACTTATTATCTTCAAAAAGTTAATGAAAGCCTTCATGATGTAATGATAGAAAATCCAAGACAAATTTACAAAAGAAATTCATCCAATACATCATGTCAAAAGTCACACGAAGTTCATGCTAAAAAAGTCATGAAAAGATCATGAATAGCTTAAGCTTTCTCCCTTGAAAACGTCGAATTCCGTCATAAAAACGAAATCTAAGATAAATGCATAGTCGAATGCTTCGAAGTGTACACGTTAAGAATCAATATGATTGTTGTAGTATTTTTTCTCTAACAAGGTTAATTTTAGGCCAAAGAAGTTTACTCTCATTGCAGTAAATTCAATCATTTTTTGAATAGAGTAGGTTTTGTTTAAAAGCAATTAGTTTTTAAAAAAGAAATTAGTTTTTAAGGGCAAAGGGTAGTCAGACAGACTAAACTGTATACTATCCAGAGAAAATGATTTTTAATAAGTGGGTCACTTTGAAAAATATCTCACAGTATTTTCATTCTTCAGAAATGTTTTGTCACAATTAGTGTAAGTATAGCGGAAGAATTCAGTTTACGAACATATCCGAAAAAATAAAATAGTCTATGTAACGATGATTGTTTCTAATAGATAACTGCTGAGAAGAGTGACAAAAATCATAAGAGTTTCTCAAAATAATGCTAAAGTTACTATGGTTATGCATGCGAATGTCGGTGGAGATAGAGTGAAAATCTATATCCACATCCACAGCCGCACCCACACCCACGCTGAATAGATATGAGCAGTCAAAACAAACTTGATCCAATCGGTCATCCGATAAGCTTTTTAACGCATCGATTTAAGGTTGCCGTTGGGATCAAAATTTCAAAGGGACGCCTAGGATTCTCATTTTTCGATAGATCGATGGCTCAATAGTAGGCCAGTAAAAAGCGGAGTTTTCGAACAGCCGAACGATTTTTATCGAATTGATAAGAATTTGATTAAAATGAAAAGGATTTTTTCCTATATATGCCTAATTGTCGAGTAGTCGAGACCTATCGAATAAATACAGACGAGGAGATTCAAATATGCGTACTTACGATTAACATTCGTCGAACATCTAAACTAAATATGAACTATTGTTGTTCTATCAAAGTTATCTTTTCAATTCTTAAAAGGATAACCGTCGGTTAACCGACGTTTTTTGACGATTCGAACAACATGGGATGAAATTTATTATATAAGATAGTATGAGTGAGACCTCGATGTATAAATTATACATCGAGGTCTCATCCTACCATCTCATATATCAGATTTCATCCGTTTTGAACATCGTATTGCCAGCATATCAATTTCTCAAAAAATCGACGCCGTTCTCAAATTTTGTGCAAAAAAACAAATATTTTGAAGAAGGTATATGTTGACATTGCGAAATTCAAAAGAGATGCAATTTAATATACGACATAGTCCAAGTGAAATCTTCATGTATACAAAATGTAGGTGTGGAAGTTTATATTATGTTCATCCATATCCACACCCCGTCACCCACACCCGCTTCAAAAGATAATATTATGATGAAGTTTTACTTGAAACAAAGTCGTCCAAGACTGTATATGTCAGATGTTCAGATTAGAAATTTTTGCTCCTTTTCCTATATTAACTTCTTTTTCTCTATGTAACATGAATATTTTTTCTGATGATTATTCGAAACAAGTTTATATTCAATAATTAAATGATGAACATTTTCACAATCAAATTGTCCAGCAATAATTTACAAACTCCAATAAGAAAAATACAACTAGTAGTTCATAGAAATCTTGTGTTGAATTACTCAGTAGAATCTAAAATTCAGTTGAATAAAAATATACTCAAAAGAGAAGTCTTTTAATGAATTTTTGGATAGAACTTATATATATATAAACACAAAATAAAATTATATCTATATAAAAATGAAAATAAAAACAATGAGATAAACTAACGTAATCTATAAAATGAAAAACAAGCAAATTTTTATTGCATTGTTTACAAATAATATAGTCAAGCCTTTGTTTCAATTGAAGTCCAAAGTGTTTGTCCTTGAATTATTGACAAAAAGTCAAATCAAGATATGGTATGATATACAAAAATAGACTCTTTTTGAACATCATTGCGTAGTAAGAGCAGACGATTCATATCGTATTTCAGTTATTACCGATCAATATAACCATAATGATATATTATCTTTATATTGCGGAAATAAACATCATTTTAGTTGGGTAATACCAACAGAAATCGTTATCATCTATGCAAACAATCTATTCATAGAATGTTTTTTTTTGTGATATTTAGACTACATAGAAATGAATCGATCATTTAGTTAATAACTCAATACATATATCTGCTGTTCATTATATTCAACAGACAACTGCATTTGTATAATTTTATTGTAGAAAAGTATTTTTTTTTTGCAAATAGATTCATTTCATACATGAGTTTTTGTTTTTGATAACAATAAAATTTAAATGAATTAAAATTTATATGTATTGGTGTTGAACAACAGATAANCTCTGTCATATATTTACAAGTAACGCTAACCGACAGCCGATTACCTTAACCCTATACTGACTTAGTGGTCTGAAAACAGATGTCCACTTGCGTCAATCTATCTGTCTGTAACACGAGGTACCACTGACTGTTTTCGTAGTACAAAGTACCATAGACGTGGTATAAGTGGCCATTTTCATAGTACAAAGTGTCATAGTGAAGGTACAAATGGCCACTTGTCCTATGCCTATGGTACTTTGTAGTACGAAAACGGTCATTGGTACCTCGTGTTACAGACAGAGAGACACAGATGAATTTCGGTTTGTAGATCCTAGCCTTTCAGTCTAGGGAACATCTTTATTTACAAAGATAATGTAATCAGAGAATGAAGATTGCACAATGTACCACAACGATTAACAGGAAAATTTACATACATACATACACAAGCACATTCATTCTTGCACATACACTCTTTTTGTGTACCATTCCACACATGACCTACTTAACATGACTCAATAAATGAACCAAGCGAGCCGTCCAAATAAACGACATAAGCTTTATTTATGAAAGGCACATCAGTAACACTTGACACATTCTTATTACATTCCAGATAATAGAGATCATCTTTCTCGCAATCGAAAGAAATGTAGTCACTTATGCCATCTATTATATAACAAAGACAAATGCAACGTAAAGCTCGATCTGAAGGAAAACTTATACATACAGGAAACAATCATCCGTAGTCTGTAATGTTACAAATATACGAACTAAAAACTCGGGTTCTCGCACGGCAATGAGCACCTTCTTATGATGGAGGACACACACATACACATAAGAATGCATCTGCTGACGGAAAATCAAAGTATGTGCCATCATTTTGATAAGGCTATGAAGCACATCAACAACCGATTGGTAATATTGTTTGGTTTGCTTAAAAAGAAACAAATCAAAATCAATCACTTTACATTCAAAACAGAGTGTGGGTGCGTGTAGGTGTGGGGTGTGGGTGGGTGTGTAGGTGTGGGTGTGCGTGAGTGTGTGTTGGATGTAGTTGAAAGATATCAGCATCTGCACCGACACGCACACCCATCCCCACCCCATCCCACACCTGTACCCACATCCACGCCCACACCCACGCCCACACCCACACACCCATACCAACGCCCCACACCCACACCCACTCTCACCCCACATCCACACCCACACCCACAATCACTCCCATATTCACGCCCAGGCCCAGACCCACACCCAGATCCAGACCCCCCAAACAACAACCACCCATACCCACACCCTTATCGAGTATATAGCAACACTAATAGAAGAAAATCGGGCGCACTCAAACGAAAAAACATACTCGCAGTTTTAAATGTACAAATAAATAATAAAATATTGTTTATATCAGTGACAATTTATAAGAATCATTTTAAGCAACAGAATTCTTTCAGTTTACAAATGACATATTAGGACAACAAGTCTACAGGATATACGTGAGGTCCACATTTTAGCTTCTTTGGAGCTGCGCTAACAAGCTTTTTTCCAATGAGATCTTCTTCTATCAATAAGCATAAAACCATGAAAATGATAGGCGAATGTAAGGTGTCGTTATCATTTTTTTTGCTGCAACCCACACTCACTCATATTTTTCTTTAACCATGAGCAACGTTATTTGTTTCATGCAAGAAAATATAAATGACACTTTTTAGTTATGTGTACATCAATATAGTCTATTACGTTCGTCATTACAAGTAATGAATTTGTTCTTTTTTGGAAGTATCACTATGTTTCAATGTTATCTCCTCTGCAATATTCACTATACATAAATCACTGAAGCATATCGTTTTCATGTGCGACGTTCGTATCTTGTACAGCCACGTTCATGATAGAATGTGTATTCAGGAAAAAAGGGAGAAGAATGAATATATCTATAAAGAGTAAGAAACGTGTAAGCATGCATAACTATAAAGGTAAAAAAGAATCATTTGCAAAAAAACAGGTAGACGGTGTTGCATACTTATTATCAAGACAAATTAACAAAAAGTCAGTATTCAGTTTTTTTCAGTATATTATTTTTTATTGTAATGAATAGTGTTTCGAGTAGAAATGAGCTTATTAAATCATACTGACTTGGTGTCCATCCATTTAGCACGATAAAATACGATTCAGATAGGGTGTGTGTGGGTACTAGCAGAAGTAAGACTCATAGTCACACTCTATATATCGGGCTTTCTGCGTGAATTTCATGTTTGAATCAAGTGATAGGCAAACTTTTCCCCCTTGCTTTAGCTATTGAATTGAAAAGAGTGGCTGGTGAGGCTCCAGTAAAAATGATTCAAGTTTACCTGAAAAAGGATGTGGGTCTCAATGAGGAAGATACTAATATCGACCCATATTCACTCCAAATTGTAATATACATAAGAGAAAAAATTAAAAAGATTCTAGAAGAACTAAACTTCACCAAAAGTTTCCTAATCTGCCTTTTTACTCATTCTACTCATAGAAGTCTTCTATTATTAACATCCTTTATTAACCGAGATTTCTAGTGTGTAGCAGGCTTTACAAAAGATAAATAAAAGCTCCTGCTGATTTGTATCGCTTGTCAGCATATGCTTTCTACTCAGTAATAAGCATAGAAAGCAAAAGAAACTCTCATCATTTACTTCTGACACAGATATTTGTGTGTATGCTTAATTTAAATATTTTGTTTTGATAAGCTTTGTTGCAGAAAAGGGCAAATGAATGACACACAACCCTTGCTAAGTGCATCTAATAATGAACGCAAAAAACAATTTTCGACCAACAGGTATAGTCGAATATTTGATTGTCTTCGAGCAAAAATCTAGCATATGTCTGATATTTCATAGCTTCTCTGATTGGCTCCTATGCTTCAGTAGGAAAAAGAACGATAATAAATATATAAGATTGGAAGATAACACTGCACATGATGAAAAAGATGAAGCAGTTGATGTTCTCCGTTTGGTAAGTGTGTTCAGACAAAATACAAATTGATTCATGTATTCGATTTTATTGTAGTTTCGGTTTGCAGATCGCATCGATTTCGTTCTAATATCTATTACTATGTGTTGCATAGTCTTAGAGATGGTTTGTACTCTTGTTTATCGAGCTGCCTTTGGCTGGCTTACGGGAATGTTTTTTATAAAATCTTTTGGTGATAATTGTAATTATCAAAACGAAAATTTAACAACTTTATTTAAGAACAATACTACATATACTCAAGCAATCGAGATCAATGAGTTCAACAGCACTACGTGGTTTAAGTAATTTTCTCAATGTTGCTTTTGATTATTATATATTTCTTTTATTTTTCTTTAACATTGTTTCATTTAGGTATCGTCATAATAATAATGTAAGTTTATCATTAAACTTAGCTACATCAATGTCTTCATTTCGAGAAAAAGTTATGATGATCATTTATTGGGTATTAAGTATGTAAAATGAGCATGACTATTTGATTTAAAACATATTTCAAACTTTTTGTTTTTATTCTCTGTTAATCAAGTTGTAACTACTTTACAATTTATGTGTGGCTCGGTTGAATATTTTGTTTGGAGCATTAGTGTGAAAAGACAGATATTTCGTATGAATGTTTTCCTTTTTCAATCACTTGTTCAACGTGTAAGTCAAATATATTTCTATTTACGCAAGAGATATCTTTAGAATTTGATTCCGGTCTGTTCTGAGAGCTTCTATACAATCATAAAATTTTATTTACCTTCACTTTTAAAAATTCACACCACTCGCACACTCATCCACACGCAGCCAAGTTGAGACCGAAATGCAATTGCCTGTTTCATCTGTGTGAAAACTTTAAAATGATCATGCAACATTTAAATATACTACCTGAAATAGATAGAACTGTCCGAATGTGCCAAATATTACGTGCTTACTCTTCAAATTTTCACTGTCATGAAAAAAACTAGTGAGTCTCCGCTTAACTCCAGTCAGACTCGATTTGTAGCTCTCAAACCCACAGCCATACCTACAATTACCAACACCCCAGTTTATAGAAAGAGTTTCAGAACTTGTAGACTGTAAATTATCAAGATTCTAAATTTTCAGAATATTTGAATATTTTGCAATACACTTGTAATAGTTCTAATTTTGAAAATCAGTTATCTCTGAGATACAAGCTCTACGAATTGTAAAACCATTCACATAAGTGACTGCATGTGTGTAGAGATGTGCTGAGACTATAGATTGGTTAATAAAGATAGGAATTTTTCTTTGACGAAAATCTCAGACTTTACTAGATTTTTCCTCAGAATTGCTTACCTTGAATTTATCGTGCGAAAAATATAACTTGACAGAGAGGTAATGCCAATAAAAGGCTGAATACCAACCAATCCCGATTATAATCTGTCTTTTTATATTTTGTTTTGCCGAGACTATTCAAGGCTTGGTTCTTAACTTTCATGATCGATCTACGCAGTTGTATTTCGTAGAAGATGAACTCCATTGATTCTTACACATGAGGCTTTCAGACAGAGGCAGTCTCAAAAGTACTAAAATCTTACAGAAATCTCTAGAAAATGATTTAAGAATTGAAAATTCCATAACTCTGCCCAGTATGAATAAAGAATAAAGTTCTTAGAGAGTTATTCCTAGAGTACTATTTAGTATCAGTAGAGAAAAATCAGTGAAACTTCAATATGACATAAAGAAGGTGTCCTTCCCAGGTCAAGCATTGCGGCTATCAGAAACAGCCATAACCGGCCGTACACAGTGTATTTACGACTGTAAACGGCCGTATTTCGTCCATAGTTTCAGTACGCCATTCCTCTCTTATTACAAAGATAACGCATAGGCATGGTCGAGCCGATCCTAGGGTAGTCGAGCATGCTCTATCGATTGATAGGTATAAGTGTGGATCTCTTTCAAGTCTTTTACCCAGAACTAGAGAATCATGGGTCCCAATAAAACTTTACGACGGCTTTTCTATCTTATTATAAGACCAATACATAGGCGTGTTTAAGGCGACCTTAGGGCTATCAAATATGCTCTATTGATTCATTGTTATATGTAAGAGTCCCCGTCCATCCGAACACCCGATAACCGACAGCCTCAAATAACTCATGGGGTCAAAGGTAAAAAAAAAAAACATCCGTTCATATTTGAGGAGACCTTTCCTTTCTTGTTGTAAGAGTTCTTGATCATAGTAGCCCGGGAAGAACTAAGAGCACCCTCCTGTAGTAGCGCTTTTGGGATCGTAATGTGTCATGGTATGTTAGGGCTTGAGATCCTAAATGTATCCGCGTATAGTAGGACTTGACGACAGCTAAGGCATCATCAATTATATACTCGTTCCCCCGTTGTTATTCCTCTCAGCCCTACTTTAGAATACCATTATGCGATAGGCATGGCTGCTGGAAACGGTAATTGGAAACGGTTGACTTATAAAATGCCTTAAGTTGTTTTCCGGCCAAATTATAATGTCGTCATATTGCTACAGTAGCGGTTTACAGTGGAATTTTACGGTTAGTATGTACGGTTGACGTAATATACAGTAAAGCATCGTTTACGGTCGCCGTAAACAGCCACCGTAAACAGTCGACGTTATTGGCCGTATTCTGCTAGGTTACGGCTGCCGTAAACAGTTATCGTGTACAATTGTCGTTATTCGCCATCTTCGGTTAGTGAACGATCGTTTAGGGTCGAGCGTAATTGACCTGGGTTGTTGAGTGACAGTTGAAGTAACACGTTATATTAGATAATAGTAGTCAGAGTGAAGTAACCTTCGTTTTAAATCAGAGTATGTGTGGATATTATACGGATATTGTGTTGGAGTTCATCTATCTTTTTTGATTTTCCCTGACACATATTCAAACTCATTTACTTACACTCGCACCTAGACTTAGGGCTAAATTGTGTTGGATTTTAGAAAACACAGATAAAATTGAATTTCATGGATTTTAAGCGTTTCTCTCTTTTTATTTTTGTTTTTAGAACATTTCATACATGGATAGTAAGCCAATTACTCAATTCAATACTAAATTATTTGAGTAAGCTACTGACAAATTTCAAATCTGGTGTACCGACATGATTATGATTTATTTCTTCGATAGCAATATTGCAAAGATAGAAAAGGGCATTGGTGGGGAATTCATATTAGGGTTTGCAGGGTTATGCTGCTCCACTAGTTGGCTAATAGAATGTTTCGTTGTCGACTGGCAATTGACTTTGATTCTACTATGTCTATTGCCGTTAGTCACTGGTAGTTTATTTATGTTTTCTAAGGTACGTAAGGTAGTTCAATCAAATAAATCTATATAGATTGTTGCAGTTCATAGCTAATGAAGCAATAAAAGAGTTAAAAATATATTCGAAAGCAGGGCACATTGTCCAAGAAGTGTTCGGTTCGCTGCGAACTGTTCTTTCTCTCAATGGTACGAAATTCGAACAAAAACGGTAAACCAATATATTAAAACGCAATTGTGAATAAAATTCCAGCAATTAGGCGAAATCTATTCAACAACAATTAGAGACAAATGAATCCTGCTTACGAATATCATCTCGATCTCTCTCTTTTCCGTGAGACTAAGACAGAAGGCTCAAACGAAGAAATATTTAGATTATATCATCTCGAATTATCAAACAAATTTACTGGTGTTTAATCTCTTGTTTGGGGCTGTGACTCTTGATCCTGTGTTCGTGGAGATTTCATTAGAAAAACACGATCGTTTGTCAAGTTAGAAAGGAAAAAATCAGTTTAATGTATATCTGAAGATTGAAGTCCCTCAGAAACTTTCTGTTTCGGTTTAGTCTTAGCTTAAATGAAACCCAATTGATCGTACCGTTTCGTAATTTTGCAATTATTATCATCTCGAAACTCAAGTTTTTCGTATTAATCGCTCTTAAGTGAGAAAAGACTAAAGTTTGAAACTTTTTTTGAATCATTAACACTTAGTATAGTTTCCAGGCATAAATCTTTTAACCTTTATTTATTGAAATAAAAAAAAAACACAGAACTATTTTAGACAAATTAAAAAGAAAACATGTTGTGCCGATGAGAATAAATACTGATTGAAGAAATGATACAATTAATTGGATTTGGCTAAAGCTAAAAATAAAGAGATGCAAAACTCTCGTCAACTTTTTACAAATCATTTTTATCTTCAGCCAAAAAAAGAAGACTAATCAGAAATTATACATGTTGACTTGTATTTGATGAAATCAGATTAATACTTTCACAAAAATAGATGCTTCTAATATTCACCTATTTATATCATAATGTGTCAATGAATCTTTTAACACTTGACGCGACTGCTGCGGGATTTCGACCTTGAGATATAAATGGAGGTGAATCTTTTTTTTCTCCATAGCTGTAATTCTGAAAATTTCATAGCACCATTCACTCTGATGTAACACTGTTTGATATAGTTTTCTAGGTGCACAATGAAATTTAGTTTTAGACATAAGGCAAAGAGTAATAGTCAGGACTTCAAATAATAGATCAAACATCTTTACATTTGTTTAATAAGTTGAGATAATGTAATCTAAATGTTCTTTCGTGTTAAACTTCTTCGTGTTACGGAAAGAATAGAGCTCAAGATGAAAATTGTGAGCAGGATCTATTGATCTCTACTCTTGATAGAAGTTTTAACAAGAACAGTTCGTCGTTGAAATAGACTTCGACTAGCGGCTGGACTTCTGTCTATATCAGTAGTTATACTTATGTAATATCATCAAACATATTGCCATTTTTATTACATTTAGATACGAAAAAGAATTATATTCAACTCGGAGAAGTAATATACGTCAAGGTGCAATATATGGAGTTTTTATTGGATGGTCATCTCTGATGACATATCTAGTTTATGCAGTTGGTTTTATCTTCGGTTCTCTTCTTATCCCCAGCAAAGATCATCATAAAGAGAACATTATTAATATTCTTATCGTGAGTAATTCATGCCGTAAGAAAAGAATGAAATGAACATATGAGTACTATTTTAATGCAGCTTGTTCCTATCTTTGTACGATTTATTGGTGTGTTCAATTATATGGCTCCTTTCTTTCAATCGTTTTCAGAAGCTCGAGGTGCAGCAGTAGAAGTGTTTCGACTAATAGATGAAGTAAACCTGAATAAATTACGATCTTATATCGATAACAATGTTTTTTGTTTGTTCCTATTACATAGCCTAACAATATAGATGTTAATGAAAAATTAATATGGGAAGAGGATTCAGAATCTTTTTATAATATTGATGGTGATGTTGAATTTGACAATATTAACTTCACTTATCCATCTCGAAAAGATACATCAGTTCTATGTAATCTTTCTTTTATTGCTCGTGCTGGTCAGACAACTGCTCTTGTAGGTTCAACTGGCTCTGGTAAGTTTTTTGTAAAACAAGGACGTTCAAATAGGTGCAGGTGTATATTAATAATCTATTTATAGGAAAAAGTACATGTATATCACTTATCCTTCGTTATTATGAACCTTCATCGGGTCGAATCACAATCGATGGTCGACAGCTAACAGACTACAATGTCCGACAACTTCGACAAAGCATAGGAGTTGTTAGTCAAGAACCCGTATGCTTCTTTTTTTCGTCCTTCTTTTCTCATTGTCTATTTACTATCACTATTGTAATAGATTCTGTTTGGTATAACTATTTATGAAAACATTCGGTTCGGTAAAGTGAATGCAACACGAGCAGAAATTGAACAAGCAGCACGAGAGGCAAATGTGCATAATTTTGTTATGCAATTGCCGAATGTTAATATCAAATAACTATCGTTATCTACAGATATTTATCGTTTCTTTCTTGTTTAGAAATATGAAACACTTGTTGGTGAACGCGGTATACAGTTAAGCGGTGGTGAAAAACAACGTATTGCATTGGCTCGTGCTCTTGTCAAGCAGCCTAAATTTCTTTTATTGGATGAAGCAACAAGTGCACTTGATAATATTAGCGAAAAAATTGTCCAAGAAGCGCTAGATCGAGCATGCAAAGGTACCAATTATTTTGTCTGCCGCTTGTATTACTATATAATTATCTATAGGTCGTACAACTATTGTTATTGCTCATCGTTTGACGACAATTCAAAACGCCCATCAAATATATGTATTAGATAATGGAAGTGTAATTGAGCAAGGTACGCATGACCAATTAATGGCAAAAGAAGGAGGTAAATATCAGTCAATGGTCAAATGTCAGCAAATGAAAATAACTGATAATGATGAAGATGGCATCATGAGCATCGAAAAAATAAGAGAAGAAGATGAGAAGTCAATAAGTCTGTTGATATTCTCATTTTAATAGTCTTCACTATTTGTCACTTTTTTATTGAGTAGTTGAACGTTCTCGTATTCTTAGCAATAGCAATCCTATTGACGTGGACAAAGTAGAAACACTACGGAGATTACTTATAAAAATCATTATTAATACTGTATATTTTAGCAGAGTTCCAAGTCAGTGAGAAACAGATTTATCTTTTTACGACTCTTGTCAATGAATAGTCCTGAATGGATAATCATCTTAGTTGGTTGTATAGCATGTGTACTTAATGGAGCGGCTCAACAAGTATTCGCAATTTTACTTGCCAAAACACTTGATGTGAGTGATCTCTCTATAAAAATATTGTGTAAAAAAAAATTGACTATATATAAATATATATATCGTTTTTGTTTTTTTGGCTTATTGTGTAGGCATTCAAATATTGTTCGAATTCGGAACGAAATCGTCATGTGCTGATTACTTGTTGTCTTTTTTTACCTCTAGGAGTTGCTTCATTGGTTTTCAGTTTCTTTCAAGTAGAGTTACTTTTTCTGATTTTAATGAATGATTTTTTCATCTTTTTTACAGTATACAGCTTTTGCTATATCTGGGTCGCGATTGACACAACGCATTCGTTCAAAAGCCTTTGCATGCCTTCTTCGTCAAGAAATTGCTTATTTCGATCGATCTGAAAACAGTTCTGGTGCGATCTGTACTCGTCTTTCTTCTGATGCATTAGCCATCCAGGAAATGACTGGTCCGAGATTAGGAACCATATGTGAAGCGTTATCAATGATGTTCTTTGGACTTCTACTGGGAAGTTTCATAAGTTGGCAACTAACACTGATCGTTGTTGGTTCTCTTTTGATCATAAACCTAGTTACTTACACGGATGTGCGAGTACGTCTATGGATGAATCAACAATCAAATCATATTGTTCAACAAGCATGCACGGTAGTTATGTTTTAGTTAGTCAGGTTTTCGTTGTACCGGAAGCTAAAATATTGGGAATCGATTGATAAATTGAATATACTATATTCATTTTGTTTTAACGTGTGTAGCTCGCTATTGAAGTTTTTCACAATATTCGTACGATAAAACAACTGTCGATAGAAAAAGAAGTTTTACAACAATATTCTGACCTTCTTTATCAAGTATTTACGTTAGTCAATAGAAATTTACAAATATATAAATTTTTAACAATCATTCGTACTTCTTCATAGATTATCTTGGAAACCATCAATATTTTATTCAATAGCTATGAGCCTATGCTGGGTCATAGATAAATACATTTTGGCATTGGTATATTGGCGTACTCTTGTCCTTATTGAAAAAAACAAACTCACATCGAACCATATCATAATGTAATTGAGATCCTTATTGAATAATTTGGAGACAACATTTCATTCTCTTTTCATTTTTTTAGGGTCTTTGCTTTTGTTGTTTTTTCGGTCGAAGTTGTAAGAGTCATCAAGGCACTGTAACACTCTCAACTTTTACTTCCGTTATTTTTGCTTCTATTACTTTCATTCTAGGTCTAGTCGTATTGCTTCATCTGTTTCGGCTGCAAAAATGTTTTTTGATTTATTCGAACGAATACCAACTATCGATAATACATCTACAGAAGGACAAGAATTGGCAAGACAAGGCGAATCATAGCTCTTTTCTTTCAATCATGTATATAATATAACTCGTATAGGTTGATTTTCGTGGAGAGATCAAATTTAATAATGTAAATTTCATATATCCAACTCGACCAACATCTATTATTCTTAATAAATTTCAATTGGATATCAAGCCAAGTAAATGAGAAAAGTTGCGATTAAATCATTTTAATAAGTTTTTTTATTTATGGATAAGGTCAACGTGTCGCTCTTGTTGGTATGTTTGAATCAAATGTTTCTTTTAATTAAATGATGATTATGTAATAAAATTTTTGTAGGTACATCGGGATGTGGGAAATCAACAACTATTCAGTTATTGGAACGATTCTATGATACTACAGGTGGTCGAATAGTTAGTATTGTTTCAATATAAAATTTAAGCGATTATATAAAATTTGCTCATACAATCTAGCTTCTTGATGGTGTTGATATCCGATTACTAAACATTCATTGGCTTCGTTCTCAATTTGGTCTTGTTGGTCAAGAGCCAGTTTTGTTCGATTTAACAATTGCTGAAAATATAGCATATGGCTTAGAAAATATTCCAATGGAAGACATTATTAACGCAGCGAGAAAAGCTAATATTCATCAATTTATTAACCGATTGCCTCAGGTTAGAAAATACGAAATTATATCCATTATTTTGTATGATTTTGGTTTCAGGGCTATGAAACAAAAGTAGGATTGAAAGGTAGTTTTCTATCAGGTGGTGAAAAACAACGTATTGCTATTGCTCGAGTTCTTCTTCGTCGGCCTAAAGTTTTGCTTTTAGATGAAGCTACAAGTGCCATGGATTCACATAATGAACAAGTAAGATTGTCTGATATTTTTATTTATCAATTTCTGTTTTATTTTCATTTTTTAATTATAGCTTGTACAAGTAGCTCTAGAACAAGCTCAAACAGAAGACTCTTGTTGCACATCACTCATTATTGCTCATCGTCTTTCAACTATTCGTTCATGCGATGTGATTTATGTACTTGATGGAGGACATATCGTGGAAAGGGGTACCCACACAGAATTGATACAAAAACGTGGAGCTTATTATAAAATACTTACTCAAAGAAATTTTCAATGATCATCAGTGAATTGTTTTGAAAATCAATATACACTTTATTAAACATTAAGATAACTTCTTCTAAAATCTATCCAGATGTACTGTCCATTTCAAAACATAGTGGGCGCAAATAGTTTTTGAATAAATCAAGGATGGAACAAGCTAGAGAACTATGGTTTTCACCAATCGATAGAGGCTTTAAGGGAGCACAATTATATGACCAATCAGAGAACTCATCTTATTTTAAAAGTATTGCAGTTTCAAACTCTTTAAAAAAGATAGATGTAAAATTATGACAACTCAATAGCTTTTTTTATTTTCCATTGATGGATAGATAGACTAGAGTCTCTACTATCAATCTACATAAACCCGACTTTCATAACTACTATGGTTCGAGCGATGTTCTATTTTTGTTGAAGTGCACTTATCTCTTAATCTACTTGTTTAAGCAATCAGAAAATGGTTGTCAATAGAGTAAGACAACTATGACAGATCGTACGATAATGATCACTTTGTATGAAACATACTGCTACACGCAAAGATTTGTAGTATCCCATGTGAACATCACTAAAATAAAAGTGTAAAATTAAACTAGTATACGCCAAAAAAAAATTGAATATCTGTTCTTGCAATCTTTCTCAAACTAGATGTACATATATGAACGTTTCACGCTTATTGATGTATCATTGCCTATTCATACTGGGTAACAGAGAGCGGTGGGTGTGGATGTGGGATGGATGTGGGTGTATCTTCCATTCACTACACCACATACCCACACCTAAACTTGTTTCTGTTGTAAAACAGAAAAGTGAAATATTTATGTAAAGTAAAATTTAACATGAAAATGGTTTTTTTTCTCAATTTGTTCAACTGAAGCATATTTCAAGTAATTTTACCCTTGACATTATGCTTTTCTGTTCTCTGTTGTAGATTATTCAAACGAAATATTGATATAAATATGGATGTCGTAATTAACTTTTGTTTTACTCTGGATTACTCAAGTGAACAGTCTGGTTATACCATCATTTCATTAGTAGTCGGAGAGTGCAATCGATTTGTCGGAATTGTGTGCATTTATGGATTTGTGTAAAGTTGATGAAATGAGTATCTTCAACTTGAGTTACTTAAGTTAGGTTTCCAGTTCTTTAGTTGTTTCTATGAGCTTGCACTTTGTGTAGCTAGGGCCATGGGCTGTAAAGTACGTGTTTGGTTTGTACTCGATGATGTTTTGAGAGACTCCAATGAAATTTGAGTCAATTTCGGATACAGGGGAAGAGCTTGTGATGAGCCTCCTGCAATTATGATGTCATAACTTTAGGAATCAGTTTATGAAATTTGTGGCACGACACCTCTTCTACAAAGCCTTTTTTCTGGCTTATTGAAGTTAGTTTCGTACTGAACCAGCTTTGTAGGAAACCTAACCGGTTTTAGAATTCGTTCCGATATTTGAAGCCATTCAAAGTTCGGTACGGTTCTTCTTTTGTTTTCAGTGTACTTGCTTCTTAAAAACTGCTCAATAGTACTAAAATGTGTACTAGTCTGTTGTCATGGAACATTTTGAAAATGACCTTCAAGTTACAAGTAATATATGCTAAGTGTTTCTAAAAGCAACTAAATGAATTCGATGGTGTCATATGTCAGAAGATAAAACGAACTTCGATCTACAACACTAAACTTCTTAGTTCTTCGTTTTTTAGCCGAGTATGTAAATTATTGTTTCCTTGTAAATTTTTTATTTTCTCATAAATATATTCAATTTTTTTGAATTTCGTTAAAGCATCTATATTTGAATAGACTTTAGTTGTGATGATTTGTTCAAGTAGACTTCTTTCGTGTGAGTTAATTTGTATTATAGGTTGATGATCAGGTAAATATTTTTTTAGTTTATTTAACACTCCATCAACAGAGTTCGCTTGATGAGAAGGTAGCTGAAGAATGATAAGAATATGAAGACCCCAAATGATTTCAGTTATAACATGAGTTGCGTATGGTATGCAGTTTAATGATTGTATGGGATTCGTCAAACGTCTTCTATCATCTGCAATGGATTCTCTTCTTGATTCATAATAGATATCAAGAAGTCGAGTGTTTTTATCAATTATATTAGGATAGTTGATGAGCGAAGCTATTCCAGTTGCATGAGTAAGTCTCAATAGTATGCTTAATAGTTGTTGACAGTTCATTTCAATAAGTCTGAGTAAATTTTCTCGTTCTGATGCTTGTCCGTTAATTAATCTGCACTTCACTGGGTGACTTAATGTTTCATTGCGAATGTTAATCTGTTTGCCTTCTCTATTAATGATTTTATCTGTACAAGTAACGTGAATCGAAAATCGATTCACTGGGCCCTAGACTAACAGAATCCATCCATGCAAACGTTTGAGCAGCGAACAATGGCGACTATTTCTTTGAGAGATCCTGAAAATTCCGAAGGCATAGCCGCATAAGTTCAAGACAGACGACAATAGCGCATGAAGATTAAGTAAAAGTGGGGCACGGATGCGACGAACACAAAAAAATGACAAGCACAGTAACGAAAAAAAACGCATCCGAAGTCAACGTCAAAAACAGGTGCGAAGCAGTGCCCAAACCACGATTCTCGCTCAGGGGAAGCTCTCAGCATTGTCGCCAATACAATACCCTCTTAACTAATTCCTGCAGAGAAGCAAGCGGTTGAGTCCCTCCTGGCTATTGGATCATGCGTTTCCGAAACTTAGCGATGGAGGGATAGAAGTTCCTTATTGGAACTCCGCCTGCCCCCTTCACTTGCTCTATCATTATATACGGCTGCTCCGCGTGCCACTTCAGTGGATCCAGCCATAATATGTATCACAGAAATGGTCATTTGTGCCATAGAAATGGTTATTTGTGCTACGGAAATGGTCATTTGTGCCATGGAAATGGTCATTTGTGCCAGGAAAATGGTCACTTATGCCATAGAAATGGTCATTTGTGCCAAGCTCTTGTTACAGACAGACAGACGGACAAACAGACACAGGTGAATTATAGATTCTAGACCCTAGCCTTTCAGTCTAGGGAAAATGCATCGTAGAATGATCGAATAGTACCACACTGATCAATAGCAATACGTTCTATACTATTTTCGGATATCTCAACATCGTTTGGTATTATCTCAGATGCCTTCAATAGTGCAGATGAAATTTTATCCTACAACGATAAAAATGGCATTTTATTTTTTTCCGATAAGATTGATTACAGCAAAAGAATAATATAAAAATAAAATAAAGAGCTGTTTGTGTAATCCTTACACGATTTAAAATGTCAAAATATTTATTATCGAAAGGACGGGAGACGTTTTGCGTTGAAATCGGCCCCCCTAGAAAGCACTTATAGTTTTACATGAAACTTTCAGCAATTGTAGGGTTCATAGTCAGTAATCATTCCTATAAGTTTCAGCTTGATCGGTCAACCTTTTCCGTTACATTGGTACTCAGCCATATAGGCCGTATTGAACCTTCTAAGGATCAAAGAATCACTTATTTTAGACGAANGCATTTGAAATTTTGCTGTTACTAACGAAAACAATGGATCACAATAGAAGCCGAACTTCAAACTTAAAATTTTCAAAACGAAATAGACGCCCAGCGGGCTTTTATTCTGAGG
This sequence comes from Rotaria sp. Silwood2, assembly GCA_905329745.1. Taxonomy (NCBI): domain Eukaryota; kingdom Metazoa; phylum Rotifera; class Eurotatoria; order Philodinida; family Philodinidae; genus Rotaria; species Rotaria sp. Silwood2. The sequence goes on along the minus strand of CAJNSZ010000407.1, from coordinate 73,422 downwards.
AGAAGTTTATTAAAAATCAACGAAGGAAGTATAAAAAGTTGATTCTGTTATCGTCAGATAAAGCTCAGAATTTTGCATCTACTCTGAGTATTTTCAGCCAGTTCAAATCATCTTCAGCTACACAATCCTTGAGAATCCTTCAATTGGTCAAACGAAAAACAGCCTTGTTTCTCTAGGCTATAATTGATTGTCGATTTTAACCATTTATTTGTGATTAGGATCCCAGGTTCTATAAGATTGGAAGATAAATAGTCGGTTATCTGAAAAAAACTTTCAAAATTCCCGTGCCCCCCCCCCCCAGGTGTCTGTGAGAATCGAAAAATTTTATTTTGAGCTATTTGAGAATTATATGATCCATTCAATCTAGAACCAACTTCTAATTCTCGATGTATAGAAATTTTCGAAAAAAATGGAGTAGAGAAAAAGGTCTTATGCGAACTGATCCTTTGATTTTTCAGTCAGTTATGCCATATTATCCTTAATAAATGTATGCCAGCTACGTAATGGTGTAATATCGACAGCATTATGTATTGCATAGGATTCACAGACACATCCTGGTATTTGACTTCCATCTTTTAAAATGACTTTACCAATACTTAATGGTGATGGAATTTGTGCTGTAAATGCACCAAATGATGATAACGGCATTTCCCATACTTCAACTTTTATTGATGTGCCTTCATCAATATTTTTTGTAGTTCGAACTAAGGCTGGCTTTGATGGTATTGTTGATAATTGATATAATTTATAAAAAGGTGCTGTTTCATCTTCACGAATAAATTTACTTCTATATTCAAGCATTTGCTTTTCAAGTGATAAACCACGCATATGTAAACCACATACAACAACAAATGTTGTAATTTCTTGTTGTGTTTTTGTCGTCATTGCTTGATATTTTAAAAACAAATCAACTAAATTCGATATAAGATGTTCATTATTATATTTCGAAAATAATGTTATACCAAATGGTACATCATCGGTAGCATCATCGGATGATATAGCAATGGCACATAAATCTAATAAATTACAATGATTTGTATAACGTCCCATATCATTATTTGTTTGAATAGGATTTTGTCGTACTTGTTCACGTGTCCATGTACCACCCGATGTTGGCATAATGAGAACAGCATTTTCTAATTGTTGATGTGTTCGACATTTTAATTTTTGTAATTGATGTATAGTTTTAAATAGGAACGAAGCAGTATAATTCCGATTTGTACCTGAGCGTAAAACATTTTCTGTTACAGGAAAAATTGCATTCGGTTGTTGATGATTAACAAATTCATCTAAATCTGACTAACGTTCGGCTATCCAAGGACCACCATATAACATCGATGCTGCTTCAGCTAAATCGTGTCCGTCGATATATTCAATAGGTATATTTAAGTGCTGAATACGTTTAATTGTTTTCTGCCAACCTAGTTGATACTCAGTAGTATAGGGACCGAAAAATTCAATTGATGGATCACTTATCAAACAAATTTTATCCGGTAATATTGATATTGATGATAATTGACGTGGAATATCACGTGACCATGGGTCTGTTTTATCTATTCCACGTACAATTGTATCAATCAATATAGCATCATCAAGTTCATGTGTAAACAGTGTTACACAATCTAAACTTTGACAAGCTGGTACCACACCTTTGGTTGGCCAAGCGCCGAATGATGGTTTTAAACCAATTAAGCGATTCAATCCGGCCGGTACACGTCCGGAGCCAGCCGTATCTGTGCCTAATGAAAATACAGCATGACCACGTGCAACAGACACAGCCGAACCAGAACTCGATCCACCACTAATTAATTCTGGTTTCAAAGCATTATGTGTTTCACCATAAGGGCTTCGAGTACCAACAAGTCCGGTTGCAAATTGATCTAAATTTGTTTTACCTAATGGAATAGCACCAGCTTGAATTAAACGTTGAACAACAGTGGCATTTTCATTTGGTGTATATATATATTTAGAGCAGCCAGCTGTGGTTGGAATATTTATCAAATCAATATTATCTTTTATAGCAAAGGGTATACCCCGTAATGGTGTATCGTTTGGATTCATATTTTCAAGACGATCCAAATAGAATTCAATGTGTTTTATAGCTGGTGGTACAATCCAAATATTCATTTCTCGATCATTGTCTACACGTTGAATAATTTCATTAATGACCTCATTTGGTTTTAATCGATTTCTTTCATAGGCATCTTTTAACCATTTGATTGTTAATATTTTTGGTAAATTTATCGTTTTCATTTTTTTTTATTTCATCCATAATTACCTAAAAGAAGAGAATCATTTTCAAATAAAGAGTGACCCATAATGAATGGCTTCGTTTTACATTTTATTTTTTCATTATCTAATACGTTTTATTAAAAAACAAGATATACCACAAGATGCAGCGTGAAAAGTTCTACAATTTACATAAGACCGCATATTTTATAGTTGCACTTTTTGTTTTCAAAATGGACAAAATTTTGAGCGACCAAATTTCGACCGTGTGAAAAAGATCAATTTTTTTAATACAGGACGAATTCATTCTTTTTTAATTCATCTTTTCATCCGTTGACATGCTTTCTCAAAAGAAAAGCAAAACTCTATGTGATCAATTTTCGCACGGTCAAAATTTGGTCGCTCAAAATTTTGTCCATTTTGAAAACAAAAAGTGCAACTATAAAGTAAGCGATCTTATATAAATTGTAGAGCTTTTCACGCTACATCTTGTGATATATTTTGTTTTTCAATAAAACGTATTAGATGATGAAAAAATAAAATGTAAGACGAGCCCATTCATTATGGGTCACCCGTTATTATTTTGACACATTTCTTAATTTTTTCAACAGTTTTATATAGCTACATGCAGAACGTAAACTAAATTGTTTAGTATTACTAATCATTTTGATTTAGATTACTATTGTTAAGATTATTGGATAATGACGATAGGAAAACTCTGAATAGATGAAACGATTTTTTAAAAATTAAATTACAAATTCAGACAAGAAAAATGAGCTATTATCATATGCTGCTAATTTACATACCCAATTGCTGTACGAAGAGTACCGTTCGATTTGGTGATGTGAAATTACAAAATATGTTTTTTTTCTAACCTAAGCTATTAAGAAGACAGCACACATTTTTTGCATCGGCAATGACCAATCTAGATAGATAAGAGAGAATGTCAGCACAACGAAAAAAGTAAATGCAAGTTACGACGAAAAAGGTGGTTTTGTTCTATTCCTTCAACTGAAAGGCTACAACAAGCTTTAGTATTATTAACTTATGAGCATTATGAGAATATAACCATATGCTGATATCTTCTCTATAGCGAGTAATCATCAATTAATGTTGTTCGTTTTGAAAGTATGCCCTTCTTTTGATATTGCCCCTTAACAGTTGATTCAAAATTTGAAAAGTGAATCTCAACTCTTCATTCGTTTATATCAGCGATTTTATTTTGAAACTGGTTCTCAATTGAATTAGCCCTTCAACTTCTGTGCTAGATATGGCATGTCACTAATGATCACTAAACTTTCTCTCAAGCGATGGCTTTAATGAATGATTCCGAATCACTAACAGTGTCAAACACGACTTCTTGCATTTGTATCATTTTTAGGTCGGCCTGGTAGATAGATTTAACTAAAAGTTCTGAGATTGTTAAAAAAAACTATAAAGAGAAGGAGAAAGTTCCAATTTTATTTTAGTAAATGTTCAAAATAGTCACCATGATTACTTATACAAAGTTCCGTTCTTCCCAACAATTTGCCAAAAATTTTTAAAACTTTTTCTTCTGGAATATTTTTTATTATCTTGGAAACCCCACGACCCAATGATTTTTCATTCGGCTGATCATTTAAATTTCGCTTGATGTAATCATTTAGCCAATAATTATGTGTTGCAATGTCAGGTGAATATGATGGAGGCGGCATTACATTGAAACCTTCTTGGGGTGTGGGTGGGTGTGGGTATCAGTCATTGCTAGTGTGCGATTGTGGGTATTCTTTTCTTTTATCGAAATCCACACCCACACTTTTATTCATTATTTGTTTTCTTTTTATCGATTTTACTATATAGATAAAGCATAATCTACTCCAGAAAGGGTGTCGAACACCAAGTTCAGATACTCAGGCAGAGAGTGCGTGTATGGGTGTTCTCTTTATCGACACCCACACTCTGGAAGTGTTGAAAAAGAGTCATGAGAACATGTTGGAAAATATTGATTATGATAGATGTGCAATTATCATGGAACTAGAGATGTATTTTTCAAGCCAGATCGTTAGCATTACTAAGAACATGCTTATGCATAAGTTTTGTTGCAACAATTTTGTTCTATCAGCTTTCGTCTGAGATGGACGTTTGTGAAGTTTTTTTTCTGAAAATACATCCTTGTTTCTCCTCGAGTGCCATACAAAAATGAAACTTGGAAATTCCATATCTCAGTTATAAAATATTTTATAAGTAGATAAGAGCACAAAGCAATGAAAAAAAATTTCAGCGTTGCAGCATATTTCATAGAGCAACAACACAGAAAAAATATGTGTAGTATTCTCGCGCGTATCATCGTTTGATGATTGAAGCACAGTAAAGGTGTAGTATTTTGCGTACTGATTCCTATCGTATGAAGGAAGAAGTGAAAGAGCAAGAAAAATTCTAGATTGTGACAAGTATAAAAGAGCTCACAGGATCGAAACAGTTAGTATTTTATTAAGTTGAAGTACGGAAAGAAATATGGCATTATCTTGCACATCGCCAAAGAAGTCTACCGTCGTAAACTCAGTCAACGATGAGAAATTCGAAGAAATCTTCAGACCGAACGAGGATGCAATCCAATTAGTGGACAATGGGCGAACATGCGAAACGGTCAAACGATGGTCACATGGATGTACCCTTGTCATGCATTCATATTCGTCCGGTATTCACTGTATTCGACTACGACTAGATAATGGCTTTGCATTTTTGGGCATTCGCTCATGAAATATACCACCTGTACCGTTGGATATTGCTGGGGGTCGCTATGATTTGAGTCCTTCCACATACGGTTGGTCGACAACTGGTCATCGTGTTTCTAATGGAAGAGATAGAGTTAGTGGTCCGGCGAGAAAACAAAAAGATAATGAAGTATTTGCGTTGAAATTGAATTGTGATGAACACCAACTGAGTATAGTCAATGAAAGTGGCAAATACCAAGACGAAATGAAAGTAGATATTCTTCATGCTCCTTTTCCTTGGTGTCTCTTCGTGCAACTTTCCAGGTATGGAGGTCGTGTGTCGCTTGTATCACCGCCTTTTCCATTTACCAAACTATCTTTTGATGAAGTCATCCCTACACCGAATTTGTCAACTCCACAAGGTAAGTACCCAAATTTGAATTACGTTTGTGTATTTCTTACAGTACCAAATCTAAAATTGGTACTAATTTTTAATTTTGGGTGTCAAAATTATTTAAAATTTTTCTTCTTCAAAATTTTAATATCAGCAAACTTTCAAAATTCTTAGAGGCCTATATATTGATCAGTAGAATTGATTTATATCTCAGACGCCACTGAATTTGATTATGACTACGGAAACAAACAATTACTCTTGACCTTGTTTCAATAGAACATAAAAGTAGAAAGCAGCAATCGAAATATTACCTTGTTTATAATTAAGGCGATGGTGGCTAGTATGTAGATGAATCGGTGTGTGGAGTGTGGGTAAGTAAGAGAGGGAGGTCGTTTCTAACCATCGTCAACGCTTACATCCATACCCACACTCCACACCCTATTTTGTCGAAAGTATTTAGCAGAACGAAGATGATTCTCTGAAGATACAGTGCATGAACGGCAAAAGAACACTCCTTCTTATTAGTCGAGGGTGTAGGTCAAAGTCTTCCATTGACCCATACACTCACACCCTAAATTCTTAACAGTTTGTGTCTTGAATAACATTCGAAACGATTCAAATCGTTGCTGTTTGTCGTTTAGATGTGACACTATCTCCCACGTCAAACAATACCTCATTATCTGTACAGGAAAAAGCTAAATTACCGAAGTGTCGCGGCAATGTTTGTTCTCGTTGTGGCAAATGTTTTGATTGGTATTACGACGGCGATATTGACCTTGATGATGAACGTTTTAGCCGTGGCGAGTGTTATGACATATGTGATGAAAATCGTTGGCATCGTCGTCCTAATGGTCCTAGTGTAACGTGTTGCTACTTTTATAATGATCATCATGGTTACCTTGGTAATCTGAATGACTTTGATATTTGTCGTTGTGCCCGTTTCGATTAATAATGAACTCTCGATATGACATCTTGAATACTATCTGAATTAAGTTCGTAGCGAAAAATATGGAGATTCACAGCTATGAAAGTTCTGGTACTTTAACCAGAAATCAGACAAAGAGCTACTTAGTTATTATGGTTGAGTATGGTTGTTGTTGTGCGTGAGGGTTGGTTGTGGGTATGGATGAATACACAACTGAAAGCAACACCCACACCCCACACCCACACCCACACCCGCTTGCTGTTCGATCACTGAATGATGAAACGTCATAAAATGCTCTTCGTTTTTTTATGATTCTATATTTTCAGAAAGAAATGTTTACTAATGTGTTTTCAAAATAAAATTTGTCCGACACTTGAATGAAATTACAGTGTATACAAAGATTGTGTTTATTTGTTTATTTCATCAATTATGCACAATTAGTAAAATAAGAAAGAAACGGCTGCTCATATGGATTTAAAAGAGATACGATAGATTTTTTTCGTCAACGAATTGTATATAGGATATTGAGGCTAACGTTTATTTGATCAGTATTCATTTGCTCTCATGACTAAGCATCAAACTTGTATCTAATTAAGGTTCAAGTTCCGGACTTTTGTGCCGTTGCCTTAATGACGTTGCATAGTGAGGTTCAGAACTATCTTCATCGCTCATACTACTTTCTTCCGTTTCGCAGTCGAATTCAACATTTTTATTGTTGTTCCCATCACTCTGGACTACTACGTAGTCAAGCTCAAGATTTGAGTTATTGGGCGGAATACTGCGGATTACCATGTGGTCAAGTTCAGGTCTCTCTTTCAAGTTGTCTGGATAAAGAAACTTATAACAAGTAATTTCATAGTTCAATGGTGTGTATTGAAGCTCATGTTGAACCTGGGATTTTTCCACAGGTTGGGCATTGGCTGCAAATTGAAGATGATATTTTCTTTTATTTATCTTTGTAATATTATTTATGGTCACAATAATATCTTTGTGATCGAGTGGAAGTATTTTTCGTTTCATATTCAATGACTGTTCATAATACTCTAATGCACGATCAAGATCATTCAATTTATGATAAATGACTGCAATATTGTTCAATGTCATAGCAATATCAATATGATAGGCTGGTAAATATTGTTCTTGAATTTGTAGAACTTTGTGATAATATTGCAATGCGTCATTATACTTTCGAGTTTCTGTATATATGTTATCAATATTCATAAGTATTTTGGTTGATTTTATATGTTCTCTTTCATAATATATATTATATATTGCTAAAGATTTCATATATAACTCATATGCACGATCGTATTGCCCTTTTCGATGATAAACAAGACCTATATTTGTCAATGGTTTTGCTGAATCTTTCATTCTTATTGGTTTATCATTCATCATGAAGTTATAAGCCTGTTCATAGTATTAAAGTGCCTGCTTAAAATCGCCTTTATCATAATAGATCGTTCCAATTAGATTATAAATTGTTGCAATATCATCCTTTTTTGTATGAGCATCTAATAACAAATTTTGAAAATATTTCAATGCTTGATCATATTGTCCCATGTCAGCTAGTAATTTACCAAAAATAAGTTCAATACTTGTTTCTTCTTCTTCTTTTCTATTAAGTTCAATATATTCTTTAGCAATTTTTGTTCCTTTATTACTAGCTCTTAATTTAATTAACCATAGATTTAATTGAAAATCTTCTTTGATAGAAATTATTTCGAATGTTGATCCAAGATCGAATAAAACTTCTGATTCACTTGCATAAACACTAAATTCTGTAATATCAGCAAAAATAATTGTCTCTAACTCTTGTACATAGGTTAGTCAATAAGTTCTCGGACTTTCAAATATTTATTCATAGAAAAAACATTTTACTAATCTTTTTACAGTAAATGTTCAAAGTAGTCCACACGATGTTCAATACAAAGTTTCANTATTTAATCTTGCTGTTTATATACAAAAGCAAACGCAATTAAAAATATTTATTGAACAACAAACATGCATTAAAAATGAAATACAGTTTGAAAGGATTTTTGTAGTGTTCTGTTTATGATGATACGTTTACATCGGAAACAAATTATAGACGTGAACAATCATATATGAGTCGTACTGTTTTCACGAAGTTTTGAAAATATTCGAAGTTCAAATGCAATATAATAACATAGTACCTTATGAATGATGCTAGTTGAATGTCTTTATATAGACCACGACATCGAATGATGATAAACCTTATTCGAAATTTTATAATAGAAAAAATCGAATTTTTTCTAATATATATTCATATTATAAAATATGATTTAAAGCATCGAGATGTTTTTTATGTGTTAATAACGAGACTAAGCGTATTCTATCGAATGACACTATGCTTAATTTGCTTTGAAGTAGTCAATAACTTCTATATCCATGTTATGTTTAATCTTCAGTAAGACATTTATAATACATGTATGTGTGAGTGCAACGTCTCTCAATTCAAAATCTCGATATAATGTCACAACAAGCATTATACTTCACAGCAAGATGATTTTTATTTAAGGAATTCGTCATTTGTTTTTTTTTAGACTTATTATCGATTCCCATTTTCATAAACTATGATTATAATAGTCAACCAATTTTATTGAGGATTCTTATTCGACGATTGATTATTTATATGCTTGTTATTTGATCATTAAGAATAATACAATGATATGAAATTTCAATGAAACTATAGCGTATTAAAAAAATTATTCTTATTTATTTATTTCATCAAATATATACAAATGGTGAAAAAAAACAAGAAAAAAAATTGCTGACATGAATTAGAAAGATATAGGATACATTCTTATCATGATTATATGGCATATAGAATATTGAATTTGATGTTTGTTTGATCAATTATTATCATAACAAAGCATCAAACATGTATTTAATTACGATTAAAGTTTCGAGCTTTAGTACTGTGGTTTTAATGATATTGTATAGTGAAGTTCAGGAGTATCTTCATCGATCATACTATTTTCTTCCATTTCGTAGTCGAGTGGATGAGTTATATTGTTTCTTCCAGGTATCGATGATATTGTCACGCATGGATAGTGAAGCTGAGGATTGAAGAGAGGATTTGATTGTTCACGAATAACTGGGAGATGAAGCTGAGGTCCCCCAATCAAGTTGTCTGGATCAAGAGACTTATCAGAATTAATGACACTAATCATTGGTGTGCTTTGAAGTTTATGTTGAATGTGGAGTTGTTTTTGTGCAGATTGAGCAGTACTTGTAAATTGAAGATGAGATTTTTTTTTATTTATCTTTGCAATACTATTTCTGGTCATTTGAACATCTTTATGATCAGATGGAAGTACTTTCTCTTTCATATTCAATGATTGTTGATAATATTCTAATGCATGATCAATATCATTCAATTTATGATAAACAACTGCAATATTGTTCAATGTCATAGCAGTATCAATATGATAAGATGGTAAACATTCTTGTTGAATTTTTAAAACTTGTTTATAATATCCCAGTGCATGAGCATATTTTTTAGTTTCTGTAAATATATTACCAATATTCATAAGTACTCTAGTTGATTTAATATGTCCTGTTCCATAATAATCATTATATATATTTAATGAGTTTCTATATAATTCATATGCAAGATTATAATGACCTTTTCGATGAAAAAGAAGAGCTATATTTGTTAATGGTTTTACTGAATCTTTTATTCTTGCTGGTTTATCATTTATCATTAAATTATAAGCTAAATCATAGTATTGAAGAGCATGTTCAAAATTCTCTTTATCATAAAAAATTGTTCCAATAAGATTATTAATATTTGGAATATCATTCTTATTTGTATAACTATCTAATAATAAATTTTGAAAATATTTTAATGCTTGATCATATTGTCCCATATCAGCTAATAATTTACCAAACATAAGTTCAATACTTGTTTCTTCTTCTTCTTTTCTATTCAATTCAATATATTCTTTAGCAATTTTTATACCATTATCAGTAGCTCTTAATTTAATAATCCATAGATTTAAATGAAAATCTTCTTTAACAGACATTATTTCAAATGTTGATCCAAGATCAAATAAAACTTCTGATTCATTTGCAAAAACACTTAATTGAGTAATATCAGCAAAAATAATTGAATTTAATTCTTTGACATTACATTCAATTTCATATAAAACTGGAATAATATTAAAATGTATAGGTAGTTTTTTAGCAAATTTAATTGCAACATTTTTTGAACGACTTGTTGATAAGAAACCATTTGTTGATATTAAACAACCTTGATTTTTTTTAAAATTTTCAAGTTCTTTTTCATCCATTTTAAATCCACGATAAACAATTAAAAATTGTTCATCTTGTTTTTTTAATTTTTCATATTCATTTGCAAGATTATATGATAAATCAGCAATAAAAAATCTAAATATACGTAATAATTCAATATCTTCAGTTCTTAATGCTTTATTAACTATTTTATAAAGAAATGTTTGTTTTGTATACCATTTAATAGCCATATGTGATTGATAATCTTGTTCAAATTCTCGAATATATTTTAATTCTTTTTCATTGCCATAATAATAATTTTTACAATATTCAATCATTTGTTTTTTAGCATGATTATTTTTAGGTAATCTTAATATAACATCTTTAAACATTTGAAACCATAAAAATTCAGCAGATTCTTTTGTTAAATCTCTTGTCGATTTTTCTTTGTGTTGATTGAATAAATTAAATGTTTCAAAATATTTTTCAATAAGAATAAGATTTTCTTTAATAGAATTAATTAATTCTTGACGTTTTGTATAAATTCCAATTATTTTTGTATACATTCCTAATAGATATTGATATTTATCAGGTTTAAAACAAAAAATAAATATTGAATCGATTTGTTTTAATTGATGAATTCTTATTAAAATAAATGAAGCATCTCTTCCAGATGTAACAAGAAGAATTTTTTCATTTTTAATTGATTCAATATAATTGATACAAGATTCTAAATCTGAATGAAATACAACAAAATTATTGATTTCATAGAATTCTTTCATTGTTTTTTTTGTATCATTTGTTGTATCAATATTTGAATCATACCAAATTAATCTTGTACTTTCAAGATTCAAATCTTTAGTTGTTGTTGATGCTGATAATGAACTATCATCATATTGTTCTTGTTGTTTCCAATCGTTCCCATTATTATATAATGGTATAACTGTCTTTTTAAATGTATTTTTCGATTGTTGTTCTTCTGTATTCATTTAAGTTCTTAAATAGAAAAATGCATACTTTTTATTGAATAACCAAATTAATTTATATATTATAAGATGTCCTTTACTTTTTTTTTTTGAATAACTTAAGATTTAAGATTTTTATCAATCGAAAGAGAAGATTTGAGCACTTATTTTTCTCTAATGATTTATAATAAACAATTATTTTAAACCTAATTATTTTCAAAATGTATATAAAATGAGCTGCTATTTTGATAGAAATAGAAAAAGCTAAAATCTGAAGCTGAAAATATAATGTGAGTTCTTAATTTTCGTTATATTTCCAGCGAACTATCATCGAATATTTATCATTTATCTCAAATAGATTACCACAACAACATCCGCAAATAAAATCTCTATTTGAAAATTTTTTTTTGACATGATATAAATTATAGATTCTATAGTTGAATACTATTGTTTTTCTCTTCCAGGATCGTATCATCAAAAATAATTTCGATTAGTTAAACATAATAAAAAACAGTTTTATGATGAATCTGATGACCAGAATATATTTTAGGTATGGGCAAAAAAAAGAGAACTTCGTAGGAATTCACAATGGATTCTATTTATCAGGTTTATCTCAAAATATTGTTCGTTGTGGTAATACAAAATATATTCTGGTCACCGGATTCATCATAAAATTGTTTTGATTATGCTTAGCTAATCGAAACTAAACAATTTCAATAGATATAATTTTGAAAGTTTTATTATTGATAATTAGATCTTTGAAGAGAAAACAAATGAGATTAAACTACAGAATATATGATTTACTTCATGTCAAAAAAAATTCAGTTTGAGAATGAATTGATCGTAACTAATTTGAAGAAAATTATAGAGATTCAATAGTTCGATCGAAATAGAATAAAAACTAAGAATGTACATCATATTGTCAACGACAAATTTGAAGTCTTTATATCTTTATCAAGATGGTAGCTCATTTTTATATAGATTTTGAAAATAATTTCTTTTAAAATGATTATCTGTTATAGATCCTTAGAAAAAAAAATAATTGCTCCAGTCTTCTCTTTCGATTGATGAAAATCATAAGTCTCCAGTTATTCAAAATATAGTGAAACACATTCGATTTTGAAATGGATAATAGAATGTAGATGGGAAATGTGCAATGTGACTCTTTTGTATATTCTGTGTGAAATATGTTCACATGAATCACCATTATCTAATTACTTCGAAATCTCGATTTTTATACTTTAAATTTTTATTCTAATAATACTTGAAAACTTAGAACTATACAGTTGCGACAAAAATTATTCATACAATATCAAGAATGATAGTATTTTGTTTTAAAATCGTAACATAGAAGAAAGAACAAGTAAAAATGTTGTTAATCTACTATTATAAAACTGTGATTATTCATTTATCTTTGTTAATTCTTATTGATATTATTTAAAAAAGCGAACTACCATCTGATATGCTCTAAATTTCCTAACGCTAATAATTGAATTTCTGTTCCACATACTCACTAATCTACACTTCTTCTTTTATCATTTTGTCTTCGAAAATTTTATCGATACCGTTTTAAAAAACACACAAAAAAGACATCATTTTCGTTAGAAGATGCATTTCAAAAACATTTTCTAGAGTACGATTAGACTTAGATTTTTGAAAAATCATTTTATTTTATCAAAACTATTGAAAAGATTTTCACAAAATTTGATTCTACTATAAGAGAAAGTATAGGAATCTTCGCATCAGTCATAAACTATAAATATTTAAAGTACGGTTCGACGTACAAAAAATCTCAATTTTAGAGAAAATAATTGTCAAATTTAGAAAAACGAAATCTTATAATTCGAAGGTTAGCATTAAAAAAAATTCCAATTGAAAATTTTCTTCTCGAAACATCTTAACGTAAAGCTTCATTTTTATTGAATAAGAATATGTACGTACTCAATTGGATAGAGACATTCGGCAAACATTAAGTTCACGTCTTACTTGTTCGTTCCTTTCGAGAAGGATTTTATAAATAAATTGTTTTACACGGATGAGTCACAAAACATGTCATTGTCCTTGAAATAGTTTGACTCATTTTTTTTTATTACGCTATGCATGATTTTTTTAAGATTCATTTATTATTCAAGATGGAANACTATATGAAACAACACCTTGTCCATAAGCAGCAGTTAATTCATAATGCATCTGTATAGCATTTAAACCTAATAACCAACAAGTTTTTACATATAAGCGAATACAAAGTTTATGCATCTGAGAACAGAGCTGTTGAAAAAATTGATTAAAGATTTGTCATAATAGACACTTGTAAAACTTCGTATTGGTATTTTAATGCATAACAGATTTCACTACTAGAATAGGCCAACATCAGGAATAAAATCAATCAGGATGAAATTTTAGAGCACTATTACGAGAACTTTTTGACTACCCTATGTATATTACATTCAATTTCATATAGAACTGGAACAATATCTGAACGTTTGGGCGATTTTTTAGCAAATTTAAGTGCAACATTTTTTGAACGACTTGTTGATAGGAAACCATTGGTTGATATTAAACTACCTTCATTTTGTTTTAAAGTTTTATGTTCTTCTTCTACCATTTTTAGTCCACGATAAAGCATAAGAATTTGTTCACCTTTGTTTTTCAATTTTTCATATTCAGTCGCAAGATTCATTGATAAATCAGCAATAAAAAATCGAAATATACGTAATTGCTCAATGTCTTCAGTTCTCAATGCTTTGTTTACTATTTTATAGAGAAATGTCTCTTTTGTATACCATTAATAGTCATATTCGATTTATAATCATGTTCAAATTCACGAATAAATTTTAATTCTTTCTCATTTCCACGATAATAATGTTGACAAAATTCAATCATTTGTTGTTTTGCATGATTATCTCTTGGTAATCTCAAAATGACATCTTTAAATATTTGAAACCATAGAAATTCAGCTGATTCTTTTGATAAATCTCTTGTAGATTTTTGTTTATGTTGATTATAGAAATTAAACGTTTCTATGTTTTTTAACAAGAGTAATATTTTCTTTAAGAACATTAAGTAATTCATGACGTTTCATATAAATTCCAATTAGTTTAGTATATGTTTGTAATAGATATTGATATTTTCAGGTTTTAAACAAAAAATAAATATTGAATCAATTTGTCGTAATGCATGAGCTCCTATTAAAATATTTAAAGCATCTCTTCCAGATGTAACAAGAAATATTTTTTCATTTGTAATCGATTCAATAAAATCAATACAAGCTTTTAAATCAATATACAATACAATAAAATTATTGATTTCACGTAATTCTTTCATTGTTTCTTTCGTATCATTAGTTTTACCCATATTTGAATCATACCAAATTAATCTAGTACTTTCTAGATTTTGTTGTAGATTCAAGTCTTTAGCTACCGTTGATAAAGAGGCCGATGCTAGTGAATGTTTAAGATCCGGTATGTTTGAAGAGTAATAAAATGTAGACTTACCGACACCTGTAGTTGTTGCTGAAGAAGAACCAGCATGAAGGGTGGGGTGTGGGTGGGTATGGGTGTGGGTGTGGGGTGGGTCTCGGTGTCTGACGATAGTAGACAAAACCAATCCCACACCCACACCCACCCACACCATCTGTGCTCATAATAGTTCTTAAAAAGAAAAGTGCATACTCTCTATTACATAATGAAATAAGTTTATATACAGGATGTAGAATGTGTATGTGCCTTTTGTATTCTATGTGAAATACGCTCACATATTCACACACGCATGCCCACATCGTCACTTGTACCATTATCTATTTACCATTAAATCTCGATTTCTATACCTCAAATCTTGTTTCAGTACTTTTAAAAACTTATAACTACAGTGGGAACAAAAAGCATTCGTACGATTTCTTTTTTTGATTAAAGCTAGTCAAAATACAAACTTTTTAAGACTGGATGAATATAGAAAAGAATCGCCATGTCTTCTAGTATTTACATTATAAAAATCATGTAGGCTTTAGTGGTATAAATTATTCATACAATTTCAAGAACGATGACATTTTTTGTTATTCATGGTTTAAAAGATGTTATTTACACGTACATGTATAAAGTCATTACAGATAGGAAAGAAAAAGTCATACGTGCTTAATTTACTGTTGTAGAACTGTGAATGTTTATTTATCTTTCTTAACTCTCATTGATGTCATTTAAACATGTGATTTGTCATCTCATTCTCTCTGAAATCCATAACGTTAATGATTGAACTTTTCTTTATGATGCTAAACTATTTCGCTTTCTCGTTAGGCTATGTTCGCCTTAACATGTGCCCCTTCTTCTATCATCCTGCCTTCGGGAACGTTATAGCTATCAAGTAAAAAAGCAGAAAAGATGTATCATTCTCGTTATGAGGCGCATTTAAAAAATATTTTGAAAAAATTCCAATTTACAATTTTCTTGTAGGAACGTCTCAAAGTAAAGATTCGCTCTTTTGGAATAACTAAGTGCACTTACTCCATTGAATTGAGTCATGAAGTAAACAGTAAGCTCATGTCTCACTTTTTCTTTCCTACCTGTAATGACTTTATAAATAACTTCTTTTTAATCATGAGTGACAAAAAATGTCATCGTTGTTGAAATTATATGAATAATTTTTGTCTTTAAAACATGCATGATTTTCAAAGATTAATCATTATTCGACATAGAGACAGTCAAGAGTGGTGATTTTTATAATGTAAATACTAGAAGCCGTGGTGATTCTTTTTAAATTCATCAAGTCTTTTAAAAGTCTGTATTTTGACAATCTTTGGTCAAGAAAGAAATTGTATGAATAATTTTTGCCGTAACTGTATGTCTAAGTCGTTATTTCTATATTTTATAACCGTCATATTTCCGTTCAGTTAAAAGATGGACTGACAATATTCTTTCCAGTATAGTGGCAGTACAGGGTGGGAAATAATATTATTCAAGGGGGGTACCGCTTTAATTTCAAATAGAAGTTATGATGAATTTTATACCAAATGAAAGCTCATCAAAAATGGGGTTTATTGGTACTAAATGATGAGGATTATGAAAACCTTTTAATGCGGATCTTAATAAATTTTCAGAAATTTTATACTTTTTTTGGGGTGGAAAAGTAAAATGCAGTAATTCAAAAACGGAATAAAATGCTTTTCTTGGATATTTTTACATGGTTCGATAGAGCTTGTCGAGCTCTACAAAACTGTATATACGAAAAAATTTTTAAACAGAGTTGTTGGGTTAAAATTCACTGAAAACTGTCCAAAGAATGTACCAAAAAACTCACATTTTGTACACTTTTTATAGTGAAAAAACTGGTCTTTTTTACACTAAATTTAGCTGTTTTCCATTAGTATCCTTATGTACGATTTTTGAAAATATACTCATTCGATGCAGTTTTTCACGCTGCATCAAATGAGCATATTTTGAAATGCCACAGAGAGTAAAAATAATCAAAAAAAGTTAATTATATTGAAAATTCGGGTGTTTTTCTTCCATATAAAAAATATGACTTTTTTAACGTTTTTTAAGATTTTACAAATAGTTTTTGAATTTTTTAACACAAAAAAATGACTTAGGAAATTTTTTCATATATACAGTTTTGTAGAGCTCGATGAGCTCTATCCAACCATGTAAAAATATCCAACAAAAATATTTTAATCCATTTTTCAATTACTTGCACTTTACTTTTCCACCCCCAAAAAGTATAAAATTTCTGAAAATTTATTGAAGTCGACATTAAAAGGTTTTCATAATCCTCATCATTTAGTACCAATAAACCCCATTTTTCATGAGCTTTCATTTGGTATAAAATTCATCATATCTTCTATTTGAAATTATAGCGGTACCCCCCTTGAATAATATTATTTCCCACCCTGTACACGATATATCCGTTTGCTGAAATCCCGGACTCTTTTCACAAAAACATCCGTTGAAACCTCTGTCATAGCATGTTTTAATTCAGCTATTAATATCAATTTTGTTTTGATTAACATTCGATGCGCACTTGTAGCTGAGATGTTCAGCTAACGCGTCAATTTTCTTTTTGAAACTCGTTGATGGTTTTTTCACTGTAAGTTGGCTTTTTTTATAGCTGTATATGAATGAGTACCCCGTGATCGACCTGGTAGATAAATCGATAGAACCAGTTTTGTCTGACGCTTGCAAAGTACGACTTGTCGAAGACCTTTAATTTTCATTTCTTTTCAAATATATCTGTCACAGAAAACAACCACTATATATAGTATTGAAAATGGAACATTCTAGAATATCACCTAAGAATTTTATGACATGAACAAAGGGATCAGAAGACAATAGAAAGTTCAGGAAGGTAGGCGAAACATTGGACAAGGAACGTTGCTGTTGAAAGTGTAGAGGATTTTAGCAAACGAATTGTATCGTGTATTGAAAAGTGGTGGTGATTATATACATTAAACAAAATGTTCTCATTTTATAGAATTTTTCATGGCGCAGCTTTTCACAAAAAAATAAAGATCCAACAACAAAAACTTATCTGAACTAAAAGCAAAAAACAAAGTGATCGATTCTTTATGAACTACCTGATATACTTGAGAGGTGATGAGGGTTGCCACGCCTATTACTAAGAACTAATCTTTGATTAGTAATAATACAGTTAGTTTGTCCTTCTTAACAAAAATAAAATAATATTATCTTAGATGCCTTACATAAAATCAAACCGATTATTTTAAAATACATTTTCAAACGTGCTAAAGGTTCATTTTTTTTATTTTTAAAAAAGAGACAGCTTATTAAACAATTTATTTAAAAGATGTTCGAGACATAACGCCAATATCATTTTGTGTTACTTTGAATGTGCACGATCGTTATAATATCCTGGAATCCATTGCAAATAATGTTCTATTCCAGGAAAAAATTCATGAGGTTGTTGACAACAACGATAAAGACTTGTATCAAATTGTTGATTTTCTAGTTTCTTTCTTCCATCTGTTTTTGATCTTGGTGCATCTACAGAAAAAAATATTGAATAAGTCCATTTATTTTAACATCTCGGACAATCTGATCTTTGTTTGGAACTTAGTAATTTACACTAGACTTTCTAACTAATACTGAGAAGGTTTTGACATAGCTTTCAGCTCTCTGTAATGACATCTAAGAAAGTTGTTCATTAAACAAAAAGTCAACAAGAACTTGTTTTTTAGCAAATCGAAATTCTCTATTGAGTTCTATTCCATACAGGGTGGGCCATAAGTAACACCCTGATAAAAAATTCAAATATCTCCACTCATATGACTACACAAAGAGCTGAAATTTTTACCAGTGATAGGGGCTAACTTAAAGTTTTTTTTCATATAAGAAACGTGGGTCAGTGAACGTTACTATGTAGTAAGATCATCATCAATAAGGATTTTTCACTTATTACGAGCTCTGCAAAACACTGTGGCGTGATTCTAAGGCGATTTCAAAGTTCTTTTTCTAAATTTTCATCTGAAAAAATCTAAACAAATTTTATTATATGGACAATAGTGAACGCAACCTTGAGCTACAGAACAGCTCAACTCAAATGTTCAAATTGATGTCCACTAGCATCAATACACCTTTGAAGTCTCTCAGGCACTGATTCACAAACTTTCTTGCATTGATCAGGATCCATAGTTGAGAAGGCTGAGATGATTGATTGTTTGAGATCAGATAAGTTTCGAGGCTTAGTTTTGTACACAATATCCTTCAGATAACCCCACAAGAAAAAATCAGCTGGGCTGAGATCAGGAGACCTAGCAGGCCAGTCAATTGCACCTCGACGTCCAATCCACTTCGCTGGGAAATTTTCATCAAGCCAATATCGAACATCAGAAGCATAATGCGCGGGTGCGCCATCTTGCATAAGAAAGATCCAGTCATTATCTAATAAACCACAAAATATTAGTTGTTAAATAGAAACAATCAATACATTGCCCGGTAAATCACAAAATATTGGATAGAAGTAGTTGTTCAACATCGTGAGATAACTTTGACCAGTCACCGTATTATCAAAGAAATAAGGTCCAATTACACCTTCAGACCAAATACCAGCCCACACACTAAAACCTTCAGCTTGCATTGTTTGCTCCCATGTGACATTTGGATTGTCAGTAGCCCATTAGACAGAATTATGACGATTAATATGACCATTGGGTTTAAATACCGCCTTATCCGACCAAATGACACGATGAATAAGATCAGGTTCGTTTTGTAGGAGGAATAAAAACGTTTCACAATATTCAACTCGTCGTTCAAAATCATCTTCATTGAGTTCATGAACTAGTCGAGGAATATATGATTTATAGCCTAAGGCTTTGTAGATA
>CAJNSZ010000407.1:34306-48289 GCA_905329745.1 Rotaria sp. Silwood2 | reverse complement strand
GGGTTGCTATTGGGAACTCCAAAATGGTTGTTTGTACTGCAGATAATGAAGGTTGGATCATTGATGTACTACCTTAAAATGATATTTGAAACATATTAGGATTCAAGTTGACAAAAGCCTTACTAGCATCATCCATAGATTTAGGATTATCTTCCTGTGATTTGTTGTGCGATGTACTATCGTCAGAATGATTTACTTTTGATTTAGGTATTTCAATTTGAATTGGATGATGAATAATTTCTTTTTCAAGCTGACATTTTGACTCAATGATAGCTAATAGTCGATTAAAACTTTTGTTGACGAGAACTTCGAAACCAGGTTCATCGATATCGAATGTTATTGAGTATGTTTCAATTGTTTTTTGTTTCGATTGATTTGATTCTTGATTTAATGTATCATTATTCGATGGTGACCAATGTTCAGATTTTTCACCTTGTAACTTTCTAATAGGTTCTGTTCTTGCTTTTCTCAGTTGATTTTTTCGCATAGATGAATTTGTTGTTGCTTTCTTATCTTCGAATAATTGTTGAACTTGTTTTACAATTTCAGGTAAACCAAACAGACTAATAGTTTGTTGTTCATCCAAAAGACTAATATCTTTACCATAATTATCACGTTGCAAAATACGAGATTTAAGAGCTGCCCATTCTTTTTCAACTATCGTTGATGTACATATAACTGAAATCAACGTCTCACGACATAGTTTTTCAATAATTTGTTCATCGACACCAAACTCTATGTGCGTTTTGTCAATATAGTGTACCATTATCGAGGCAGGAGCTATCTGTTGCTGACAGACACATTTGATATTCATTGTATCTAAATGATATTGAATAACATGAATTGCATCGTTAATCTTTGTCCAATCATGATCTAAAATGATAAAATTCTATTTTATAGAAGCAAACGAAAAATATCAGACCGGTCGTTTCATTGAATGTTTTTGTGCGACATAATGAAACTAGAGTTTCCAACTCTTGTATTGCTAAATCAATAGTGCTTTGTCGTCCGATTATTTTGATCAATGTGGAACTATTTATGTTAACAGTAGGTTCGAAATAAAGTTTAACAGAATATTTTGTATGAAAATAGATTTGAAGATTGGATTGAAACGTTGTTCTCGTGAATAAAGCTGTATGTGTTGGAGTCTTGAATGATAATGTCACACTCTTACTGATTATGTCATCTGTTACGATATATCTACAGGAAAACAAAGATAGATGTTACATAGAATGATAAAATGACATACTGATCGTCAGTAGTTGTTGAATTATATAATGATGATGGAATTACACATGTTGATACTTGTCTAAAAATGAAATAGATAATAGAAAAAAATTTTCTATTAGAACTCACTGTCCATCAATAGTTTTAATCGTTTCGTGATCAGTAAATGCTACTGACGAAAGAATACTTTTTAGTGTGTCATCAATGGATACTATCGAAGACAATTCGTGCATGATAACCTCCATATAGGATTTTTTCGCAGTCAACATATAAAAGTTATCTTTGGCTTGATAGAATGCAACAGCATTTGAATGTGCATGAAGAATTTTGAGTTGTTCTGTTATTTTTTGCAAGACTATTGAACGAATATCGAAATTTTCCATAAATGTATAAGTTGTATCGGTCAGAAGAACAGTAGGATTTTCTCGAACTGCTTGATCCAAATTGGAATAAAAATATGCTTGAATTCGATTATCATGAATATCAATCTCAACGCCAAGTTCAGTTCCTACGATCAGAAATGGATAGTTAATGCTGAATAAGTCACAATAATGGAGATGTGACTCGAGAGCACGTCGTGTTGAAATTTATATGAACTAGTCTTCAGCATAGTTTTTAAACAAATCGTAAAAAAATAAGATTGAAATTATTCCAAAATTTTTCTATAAGAATTCTACTAGCAATTAGAAAATATTAACAGTGTGTGAAATATGTTACTTTAAGCTTACAAGGAACTTTGCGTGAAAATTTTATTAAAATTTCAACAAGATCTTTAGAATCGAGAGAACTCACCTATTTACATAGAATTTTGAGTTGGTAATCGAAATTTTTGAAAAGAGTATTTTTCTCGGATACAAAACAATTTATTAGTCTTTGGAATGACAGGTTTTTAAGGCATATATCTTGTTTTGTGCTAGGCATACGATTTTGAAGAAAAGAAAATAGATGTGATTTGCAAAAAAGAAAACATTAGATGCGTACATGCATAAATTTCATTATAAAAACAAGTACATTAAATATCAGGAAATAACACATTGTCAAAAATCTCGTTAGAAAGTTTCAATGGTTGATTGAGGGATGATAAGGGCAGATGTCTGAGTCTCTCTCTCTGTGCCATGCTGATATCGAAACTATTTTAAACAGTTGGTTTAGATTCTTATAAGCATGTAGCACTGGATAAGGCTCAGCTAACTACTGTTTAATTTCATTCTTACTTTTTAAGTAGAAAATTTGCATTTTAGTTTGCTAGATTTGCACGTTTGGATTTATATCTCGTATTAATAGTTAGGTAAACTTCAATCAAAATCATTGAACTTAACAACGAAAAGTAAGTAGATTTCATCGGTGTTATTCAGAAAAATACAAATAAAAGTGGCATACTATTCGAGAATTTCGCACACTGATAAATGTAAGAACCGCAGTGAATGCTGGACGATCGATCCTACCATGGACAATTTTGAAAAATAACAAGATCCTATTGCTTAGAAATAGTCATTGATTCGGGTATTCTGATCGTAAAATTTCTTAGAACTTGTCTGCTAACATGCCGATCTCAAATATGACAGCGTTATCTAATCGATTTCAGATATTGTTTTCATGAGAGCGAGCATGTTTGTATTTATTTGGGTATGAATATGGCTATGAATCGACTTACGTATATAATTCTTGTACTCAATACCGAAAATTGGATGATTAACAATCATAGCCCAAATTCGACGAATATAGACTGTTACTTGTGAAGTTTGATGTTCTTTATTGAAATGTGTTGATATCTGATCATTTGAGGTACCAGAAATAGCGTCATCGTCATCATCATCATGGTCGACACATCTAACATCAAGTTGAATCTTAACACCAAATTGTCGTTGTACTGTATGGCAATCAAAGAGCCACTCTTTTAAATGATCAGCACGAACGAATTCTACACGTGCTGTTTGGTTAGATTGAATAGTAAAATTAAAGATATTGTCAAATACAGGTTGAAGTATACGTTCAATAATTTCAATCGACAGTAATGAATTCTGAACAGACGTAATAATAACATTTTCCAGTTCATATACTTGTTTCAATGAGATATTTGTTCCTTGTAATTGTGATCTTGACTTATGCAGTCGACGAACCATATCAAAATCTAAAAAATGTGTGTTATTACTATGATCGAATGTAAAAGTACTTTAAAAAAAGAATCCTACCAATTGTATTATTGCATTGAATCAATAGAATCTGTTCTCCTTGTGTTAAAACCTCGGTTATTTTGTATGAATATGAATTAGTTAAAGTATTAATATAATGTTTGACTTCTTCTCTTATCAATGGGTTACGTTTAAAATCAATGGGTAATTTAAGTGCAAAACTTTGTTGATCAATTAATGGATTAGTTCTTTTAAATTTCATATGAATACCCTGATATGTAATATTAGGTTTTGTCAGAAGATTATCTAAAGCTGAAAAACGACATCTTTGATAAGCACATGAACAAATAACTTACTATTGTTTTCATGATATTGAATTGTATATTGATTAAAATATCCATTGACCTTTGACTCAAACATCCTGTGTATATTTAGACCTTGTTGTTTTAAGAATTCTTCGATTTTCTGAAGTTTAATATGACGACTAAGAGATCTCGATAGAAAACTAATATCGAGTGAATAGTTTGTATCGAATCCTGTCGATACACACATCGCTGGAGTAACATTATCTCTACTACAAGCATTTTTAGCATAATCATATTTAGATTCTTCTTCTGAATGAATACGTTTTCTTGGCGAACAAGCTTGTTGAATAGGTTTTGACTGTACTGATGATGATTTTATATCTCGAGTTTTTGAAACAACAGGTGATGTAATTGAAACCTATATCGACAAGTTCATTTTCGACAGCATACAATAAAATTATTACCTGAGATAAATCATGAGAAAATTTTTCATTAAGTTGGATAAACTGAACGAGTAATATTGGATTTATATTTTGACAGTTTGATTGCTCAATGATACGGCGATTATGTTCACAAGTAAAATCACGAGAAACATGATACCCATTTGGGTTATTATGATCAAAACGATGACATAAATGAAGTTGATTGCATTCTGTTGTTTTGAAATTACATTTTCCACTAAGAAAATTTTTACATATTTTTATCTAAAATATACGAGAAATCAAAACAAAAGCAGCAAACTAAAATGAGCTTACTAAGGGTTCAATTTGAACAAGAAGTACATCCTCTTGACTATATCTACATCGAAACAGAGATGAACCGAATGATTGTATAATACGACGTATTTCTTCAATTGAACATGGCTTTCCATCATTTCTCATAGCAATACTTAATTCATTGTCGCCAATTTCTTTTATATTGCGTTGAAGAAATATCGAAATAATTTCATTTAAATAATTAACTGTCATTGTGAAGATAGCGCCTACAATAATAAAAAGTTAAGGTTAAAAGCAAGATCACACATATGAAAGTAACCAAGTAATTGAATAAGCAAGACTTACATGCTGATTGTGCAAGAAAGAATTGAAAAGAAAATTTAACAATAGGCTTTCATAGTGAGTATGACTCATCGTTCTCATTCTGCAAAAAAAACAACGTTGTGTTGCTTAAACGTGTGTGCGGCTGACAAGGAGAACAACATCGACAGCGATATCTTACAGAAGACATTGAAATAGGAACTGCTTCAGAAAATGTAAATGAGTACATAACTTATCAGAGAAGGAAAAAAGCTGTCGACTTCTACAGCACAATAATCAACAGAATATTTTTTTCTCTTGATGAATCTTATTGGACAATCGGATGGATGTGAGAGAGGATCCGGTTTTAGGTAGTAGCTTTTTTTCCTCCCATACTCACACCCACACCCATCAATTACTCAACATGAACAAGAAACAGGCCATCATATGGACTGAAGTAATTTTCAGGTAATATGGCAAGACAATCATCATTATCGTTTGTTAATTAAAGAGTCATTATTGGTCAAGGCTTATGAACCAGAATTCAGCAAAATAACACATTCAGTACCATTGTTTGTTTTTCCTGTTGGTCTACCAAGGGTTCTGTGACCTAGTCTTGCTCATTAATGAAACTTAAAGTCGTTTATTATTGTATTTTCGTTTCTCTTTCCTTCTGGCGTCTTCCTTTTCTTTGCTCAGTGTACAATTTTCCTAAGATCTTAATAAATCTTGATAATGATGACATAGATCATTGAAACGCCAAATTTTGTGTTTTTATCGTAAGATATTTTCAATAATGTTATACAAAGTAGCTGTTATCTTATCATTTATTATGAACAATTTGATAAGTTTCTATTTATGATTTTTACTGATTAAATTCAGACAAGATTCCCGATGGATAAATGTGTGGAAAATTTAATCTTTCAATTGTTTGCTATTTTTGTATTGACTCATCTCAAGAAGAAGGCATTTCTCATGATAAAAGTTCTTTACGGAAATTTCTGTTTTTTAAGAGTTGCATAAAATAGACATTTTTCTTTCTTTCTTGCTTCAACACGGAAAAGATTGACAGAACATCTTTTTAATACCTACTTAGAAAAAACAATAGTAATCGATCGAAATCGTATGAAATCGCACATTTCTATAATTTTATTCATCGATACTGAAGTGAAATTATGGCATGTTTCATCTTTTTATCAGCAAGTACAAATACAGAGAGAGTCGAAAGACTTTCATTAAAAGTGAGGTTGCTATAAATTTGATTGAAAACTCATGGAGAAGTGCAGAACGTTTCATCTGCAAACGAAAACTTTTGATTTTTTCAATATATCGAACGTCAATTTCAGGTGCAAATCTTAGAGCTATCTTACCTCCTTTTTGTCTATCAAATAAAAAAGGTTTGCCTTATCTTTAGTTAAACTATATAATGTTGGAAGTGGAAAAGGATATGTTCGGTACATCTTGCTAGTAACAGTCTGAGCTCCTGACTTTGCTGTGAACAGCATCCTTTAATGTTCCAATGGAAGAAAACTTGGGTACTGAGTCAGTTTTCTTTCTTCGGTGATCGTATCGAAATAAGCTCATTCAATGATTTTATCAATAAATGTTGAAATAGTTTTTGCTTCCTTTTTAAATTTTCGTCGAAATTTTCAAAATTTTTATGTCATTGATTCGATAAGATTGTTGTGCATTTCAGCGTTCTCAAGATAATAGCATAGTTAGAAATTATGGGTAGTGGATTCAGTTGCGAAGCTTTATTCTTTCTACATCCTTTATTTTTCTTATGTATCACTTCGAGAAAACTTTTATCATCACTTACTTAACAATGGAAAGTAGCAAGGATTCCTCTGAATTTAAACTTCTTCTTCAAAATAAAATAGTGAAATCATTGCTTCATTTCAATGAGCACCACTTAGTCTGCCTCACTGGGTTTTGGATGCGATCTCCAACTGAACCACTGTTCTTTCGTTAAAAGAGCTTTTTGCTTTTTATTATTGTATTGGACAAACCTTATAATATTTTAAGTAATCTTTTATTCGATTATTTTTGTTCCTAATCAAGATAGATAAATTGATATTTCGTTTAAAAAACCATAAAATACATTCAATTCAAACAGTTATTCAAATTTTTTCAACTACCCACCCTCTGCTCAAAATGAATCATAAAGATTCGATTATAATAGATATTTCTGACAGATTAATAGTTTTTGATTATTCACTTAACTTGTAATAATAAAATGAAAATTAATCAAATTGTACTTTTTTTAATAGTACTGGAATAAGGAAAAAAATTTTAGTCAGTTATTCATATACTGATTTTAATAGATTAAAAGCATTAAACATAATTTTAACATTTCAATAGAATCGCGAAACTCGTCAGCCTACATTATTGTATGTGTCGTTTTCTTCAAACAGTTAAATTTGTCAAAATATTCTGAATTTTTGCAAATTAACAATCGTGAATCAAAATTAAAACTAGCGCGTTTGTTTTGTATTTGATTATAAAAATTAGTTTTAACAAATCTTTCACTTTCACAATGTCATGAAAATATAAAAGAAATTACTGCATCTGTTTCACTAGCATACTTATACATTCAAATATGTAAGTTACATGATTTATAGTTTGGATAAACGCATGATCACAGGATACCAAAAAAAAATTTAGCCGCATACCAAAATGCAGATGTTTCATTTATAAAAATTCAGAATTTGATTAACGAATAATTTAAGTCAACTAGAATTCATCTGTTAAACTATTGCAACTCATTTGATTAAGTAATGCATTTTCAACATGTCATGAGTTTGTGGTATTCGAAAAACAACTAATTTCCTTCATATAATTTATCGAATCAGAAGGAACTGTAATAAGATTGCTGAATGCTAGGTTCATCTTGAATCTATGTAAGGCTACTTCATATGAAAATTAAACCTTTGAAACAAAGAACAAAAAAAAACAAGTAACATAGATAGACTAAAAAGTATTGTTACAAAAGTTTGAGATGGAAAATGAACTATTAAGATGAGAATAGGGTGTGGGTGTGGCTTAAAACAGTATTCACACGTACACCCATACCCTCAGTCTGATTTACGAGATAGTCGATGATGAAGAAAAATAATAACGACAAATAAAAACACAAAACAAAAAAATGACTAATATCGAGTGCGTAGCAACAATTATAAATGAAATCGGGCGCTCTGAAACAAAAAATTCTCTCTTTTAAATGTAGACATAAATAAAGTCTCGCTCTTGTCATCCATTATCTATGCAAACAACTACAGTGTACAAGAAATTTTTCAGTTTACATATGATGTATTAGGATATAAAGGTTTAAAGATATATGTGAGTTCAACATTTCAACTCCAAAAGAGGTGCGCTAACAAGCTTTTTTTTACTGTTTCTTCACATACCTTGCTTTTCTCTCCTGTGTTAGGGTGTTTGCGTAGTGTTGCCAATTAGCTCCCAGCAGTTGTATATGCTTCTATCTCGATAATACTTGCGTTGGTAGTTGAAAATTCATAATATAAAGTTTGACTTTAAGTCTCTATAGCGGTTATTTTCATTCTGAAATTAATCGCGTTTGCTGGAAAATCTATCGATATTCTCTTTAGATCAACTCTCATCATTGAACAGAACATTGCTTCTTTTATTAATCGTTAACTGAGGCTCAGTGAAGCAAAGCATTTCAAGAGTGCTGTAAGATGTATCGTCAGTTAATCGAAAGGCTCAGTTGGGTGCCTCTTTTGCACAGTCATATACTCTTTTTTTTTCTTTTTCTTACCATCTTTCTTCTCTTAGAAGCATTGCAAAACATTGCTTTTTTTACTCTTTATAAAAGATGTATGTGCATGTTATTTTCTTTTCATTTCTCGCTACTAATAGCTACAAGAAGGTAGGAATGCAATTTATATATTGAATAATGTTGTTTTTTTTCTGCACTACACGCACAGGCATTCAAATTCAATACTATATGAGGGTAGAATCTTCATTATACAGAACGTGTAATTAAGGTACTCTCGATTCATAGGAAATAAAAGCAAAGAAGCAGTCTAGTTAGAAAAAATTCATTTAGAATACAATTCTTTATGAATAGTCTAATATCTCCGTATGAAAAGTAGATTTATGTAATTGAATAATGTTAAATCATTCATTATGGATACTTCTTGATAATGAGTGTCTCTGGAAAATGAATATTCGTGAATTGAATTTAGTGATTCATAATGAAAATGAGTATCTCCCTACTAAACATAATTGTGTTCTATGTTGTGAAAGCTTGTATAGATTTCTGTGACCTCAAATGTCTTTTCTGATGTGAGTATCCTTTTCTTTTGTAGTTGAACTCCGACAGGTCATCACATCTTCTTCAAGCGTAAAAAGTGGAGTCTTATAGAGTGTGAACTATTTTATGCCGGAGTGTACACAGCTACATCCGAGGGAGAAACAGCAGACTTCAAGAGACTTCAATTTTTCACACGACTTCAATACAATTAAAAAAAACTTCACGAGGCTTCATAGGACTTTAGGTGACTTCAAGAGACTGCAGAAGACTTCATCAGCTTTCAACAATGCATGAGTGTTCGAGAAGCCTTAGAAATCGCATCAAGTTTTATTACCATACAAAACACACTATTAATTAGACAAATATAAAAAAAGTATTTTTCTTCGTGCCAAAATCTTCTTTATAACATATTTCATGTTCGAAAATATTAAGATATTGCTAGGGATGTACAGCTCGCGCTCATGAATGCTCATATTTGCGTGAGCGTTTCTTCACTGGTTGATACCTGTTAGCTATCGGCCAATCAGGTTCGAGAAAGGGTGTGGGTGTTCATCTACTCTCCATTTACACCGCCGCTCCCACATCCACATCTATATCCTTGCTTACAAAATAAGAAACCTGAATCACATAAAATCTTATATTTAAAAGAATTAAAAACCGAATATATTCTAGTTGAAGTGTATGCTTATGAATTATGCTACAGTAATAGCAACAAATGCTTTCTAAAATGATGAGTGTAAGTTTAAGAGCGAGATTTTGTGGCTCCCCACCCTCTCTCATCTTTCTCCATTAGAGACATTTAGCAGCGCAGGTCACTCATTACAGATACTCCCATTACAGACTACTCCTCATTTCAGATTTTAGCGGTCTAGAATAACAAGTGTCAGACCCTCTAAAGATTTTTTGTGCAAAATTGATCATGTTATGATTTTGAAAAATAAGGAATATCATTGTTTGTGAGTTAATTAATATATATATACTAGTGCGTAAGGTCTGCTGTAGATGTTATAGATATGTAAAACAGATTTATTTGTGAATTAATTCAATGATTATAATACCAAGAATGTTAAATTAAGAAAAACGAATTTAAAAGAAATGAAAAATAATGAGCGAATAGCAACAATGCAAACAAAAATAGGGCGCCCATAGAAAAATTAAAAAACTTTGCTCGAAATGCAGCAATTAGAAAGGTCCTTACTCTGGTGATCGGTTATTCTGCAAAATAACTATAGTCCACAAGAGATTTTTCACTTTACGTATTTGATATTAATATATTGAGACTAGAGAATATATGTGAGTTCCATTAAAAAAGAATTGTCTTGTCAAAAGTGTCATTACACAAATAGCATTGCCAGTTTCAAAAAGAATCCAATCTATATCAGATAATTGATTGACAGCCATTGTCTTAACGTCAATCGTAAGTCATTTTTCATAAGAATGAAATGAAAGATCAAAGAACAACGAAAAAATGATCGTTTCTGAAGAGAAGTTCATCTAAAGCACTGATGTAATGAACAACAACAACAAATTGTTACAATTCAAGACAAATTTCCTAAACTGATATAAAAAAACAAAACTAACCTTGCATTTTTATGCAAAATAATACATCAAATCTGATTAAAAAGCTCCAAAGTCATGTGTTGAATCTTCAAATACAAAGCTCTCGAACAAACATTGATATACGAAAATATTTTATGCTTGAGATACCATAAGATAATAGGAATAAACCTATTATAAACACACAGATAGAATCTTGATTGAGCGAATGAAGTTAAAAGAAATAAAATAGAAAAAACTCTCAAATGTATCTTGAAGATATAAAACGCTCAGAAAAATGACATTGATCATTGCGAAATCACTTCTGTAATAATCTTTTGTTTTTCCTTGAAAATGACGGTTATTTTTGTTTTGTTAATATGAATTCATTGATCATCTTATGCTGTACGAGTTTATTTTACGATGCATATTTATATACAATAAAATGTATCTTTAACTCAAAAATAGTTTATATATTGAAGTTTTTTTTTTTTTTATTATTAAAATTTATGCAAATTAACACTTTTTTTGGTTAAGACGACCATATCATTTTCACCCCATGGAAGAATATCTACAAATCGTTCATGTTGATTGTATTTATCCGATTTTAAAAGTTTTCCATCATTCGAAATATGAAAAAATCGACAATCATTATGATCCATTACTAACCATTGATCAACATTAATTGAACAACAACGACAACGTCCATGAATTTGAATTGACCAAATACATTCGAATGTTGTTGACGAACGTAAGTCAATTCGGCTTTCTTCTAGTTGGTCATTAAAAATAGGCATGGCAAGAAAATTGTTCTTATATTTTAAATCACAAATAACTTCATTTGTTTCACATGTAATTGGTGAATGCCATCCTTTGATAAATTCAAACGATGATCGAAGATTAAATTCATAAATTGATGAACCCCATTCTACTGTGGATAAAAACAAATTGTCTTCTGAACATGTTCCACGGTACCAATTTTCATTAAACGGAATCGAACAGTTTTCCAGTGCCATTGTATTTGCATCAAATGTTAATATTTCTTTCAATGCAATTATGATAAATCGATTAATGGTCGATGACCAACAAATACTATGAACACCATTATGTGTAAATAATATTTCATTAATAATATTTAAATTTCGATCGAGTAAACATAAATATTTATCTTCTCGAGCAATAAGAAGATATTTATCATTAACAGCAATTGAACTTTCAATATTATTTTTCATATGAATGGTTTGATAATGATGAGATAGAGGAAAGATATGTCGTTGAACAACAAGATTTTCATCGATAATTAATGGACTAAGAGTTAATCGAAAATGTTGAAATTCATTAAGTTTAATTTCTTCTAAGTGAATATCATGCTGTATTAAACTATACTGATTTTCTGATATATTTGGTTCTTTAATTAATCGATTGACTTCATTTTGAAAATGATTAAGATTTATTTGATGTTTTTCTTGTTGTTTTTCAATTAAATCATGACGTTTTCTTTCACAATATTGATCTATAGATTGATAAGCTGTGTTACGCCATTGTTCAAGTTCTTCAAGACAAAATGGTTCAACAGATGATAATCGATCGTGAAGTTTATGAATTGTATCAAGTAGTTGTTCACTCGTTTGATGTGAATGTCCAATATGTGTTAAATGTGGATGTGACGGAGTTGTCACTTGTTGAAACTTACTTCTATATAATGGAAACATGAACTACTTAAAACCAATCGAAGAATAAGTGGTGTTCTTTTTCTTTTTATAGACGTAAACTATAGGACAAAGTAAAAAGTAAATGACAAAATGAATCTAATCTAGATTCACATTAACAAAAAACGAAATGTCAAAAGAAAAGAAAATGTATCAATAGTTTTCTGTTTCGTCGTAGGACACATATCGTCTATCTCTCTCTTCCTGTTGTCCCTATCATTATCAAGACACTAGATAAAAATAGTCACTAATAAATTTTGTAAGATATTTACTTGTCACTTTGTTCTATTTATCAAGAATGTACCTATATTTGATGGTATTTTTTCTATCGGTAGAAATCGAGATTATCGATGAAATGTCATCGAAAGTCAGAGAGAACCATGAAAACAAAATAAAAATTTGATGTATAGTATTTAGTACCAAACATCAATAAAGGTATTTACAAATTCAATTGATTGAGATAATAATTGTTGAACAAGTTCATAACTAATCGTTGTTGATTTCTATCCTTTTTTTTAAATAATAGAATTCAAAATAGCAGTTATTACTTGAAAAATGTTCCATTTAATATAAGGATTACTCTTTTTAGTTGAATTATCATCTTTGGCCATAATGAAATAATAGTATCTAACAGCATAAATCAATAAAAAGTATAGTCAAAAAATTTGATAAGATTGAGTCCAGTAAATGTTCAAGTTTCAGTAATTGATAAGTATATAAACTTGTGCTAGTGATTACTGCTGTATAATATTCATCATCATCATCAAAATCAAAAGTAAAAGTGGCCTGTCGACGGCTCTAGCGTGAGTGTGAGTGAAGATAAGACCCAAAGCCATTCTCATGTTACACTTCAAAATTTATTCTGTCTCATTTATCCAAGAATATTTGTTTTGTTGAAGATAAATTTTTAAACAACAAAAGTTCTTTTCATTCGTCTTTCAACTCTTGGCTTGGTTAAATAAAGTTATATGCGTACTTCTGGTCACACAGCACTCCAAGGTTTCAATATTTCTCCTTTTTGAATTGTTGACACCATCGATTATATCTTTCAAATCTTTATCTTATGTCTTCTCCTTAAGCGTCAGTGTTCTCGTGAGATTCAACTATCTCAATTTTATATGATTGTTCCGTAGCAACAATTTACACATTTCGTAGACGCCATTACGTCCAATCGTCGCAAACTAAGGTCAAGTATTTCCAGCTTACTTTGATTTATTTCTTCAAATATCTCACTTGTATATATAATATTACTTTTATTTAAATAATGAAGTGTGTGGTACAAAGGGGGGGAAATCTCATTCGAACATTCCCAGCCATTTTCATCCATTCTCATTCACTTCGAGTTAGAGGTGAACCATCTATATACATGATGTCGAGCGTTTGCAACAGAATCAACGATCAAAGAAAAAACAGCTGTGCAGTACGAACAGGATTTATCTAGTTAGAAGAACTGGTCCACTCTAGGTATGATACTTAAACTTTACTTTAAAAGTTACAGTTAAAGTAACCTGCTTTAATACTTTAACTTTGAAAAACTCAAAGTTAAAGTATATACAGGGCTTATCAAAATTATAGACCCCCTTTTGTCGTTGAGATTTTTCAATGAAGACGAATAGCTAGATCAAATCTAAATAGTGATTTCTTTAGCCCTTGAAGTTCTCTATCGAAACGGGTGTGGGTGTGGGTGTGGGTGTGGGTGTGGGTGTGGGTGGGTGTGGGTGTGGGTCTGGGTCTGGGTCTGGGTGTGGGTCGTTGTTTGGTAGCGGGGCTTGCTGTGACTCG
>CAJNSZ010000407.1:5872-34296 GCA_905329745.1 Rotaria sp. Silwood2 | reverse complement strand
GGTCGTGGTGCGGGTGGGGGGCTGGGCGGGGATGTGCGTAAGGGCACGCCCACGGGCACATCCGCGCACCCACACCCACACCCACACCCACACCCACCCACACCCACACCCACACCCACACCCTTACCTAAACTCGCACAGCTTCCATCGCGGGTGGTTCAAATAAATACTTTGAAAAGGCATCCTTAAAAAATCTTTCATGAACAATCAATGTACCCATGACCCTATTGTTAGAACAAATGTTAAAGAAAATTTATTCTCATCGCAGAAAAACAAACCAAACAGTCAGTATAATAGCAGTCAATCAAATATTATGGCTTACTGATATTCCTTATTAGATTATTACAAACTTTCTATCTCAATTTGAACTGAATTCCAAACTCGTCTAACACGTCATTTGTATCAACTACGTCCTGTCACTTTTAAACATTTTCACAAATATTCAGTTATCTTGATAAAATATGGCACGATAGGCCACTCAAAAACCATCACAGTAACATACATTAAGCTGATTGGTAAAGTGACAGCCTACCGCCGTTTTTTGTCGGATTCGAATTACAAGGAGGGAGAGGGATGCGGTGCGAGGGGAACACGAGGCACCGCTTTTTCTTTTTGTCTTTGTTTTTTTTTTCGTACTTAACGGCGTAATATACTTGTTTTTTCCTCTTTCTTTTTCTGCTCTTTTCATAAGTATTTATACGTTATTTTTGCGCACATTTTTCTTACTCAAATTTTTTTTAGACTTCATTTACAAACAATGTCTATTACAGGAGATAGATCCGTCATCACAACAGCGCCAAAAGACGAAAAAAAGAAAACAATCTGTGGAGGCTGCGAAAGTGGATTAGAACTCGATCAACCTGGTATACAGTGTGTACAAGGTCATCATTTTTGTACGGAATGTTCAAGTCATATTGTTAATTTAGTTTTTGCTAACCCTGAAAAATATATACCTTTACGTTGTCTACAATGTCATGTTGAATTGAATCCTTGTGTATTTGAACGACAACTAACACCAGAACAACTTAATATATTTAATCAACATTTGCTTGTTTTTGTTTGGGCAAAAGATTTTCTTGGACAAGACGAACGGATAGATTATTGTCCATTTTGTTCGTTTGGTTCTATACGTAGTAAGCAAGCTTCACATACTTTTTATTGTGCACGTCCAGAATGTGATATAGTATCATGTTTAACATGTCAAAAAGCTTGTCCAAAAGTTAAAAATAATTATCCTACTGATGAAGAATTGGCTGAAATGGAACGACATTTTATATGTGCTGAATTAGCTAATGACAAACAAATAGTCGATGGCTATTTAGAATTAGGTCAAAAAGTTCCTTGCCCTAATTGTGGTTTAGCTGGAATGAAAGATCATGGTTGTACACATATGACTTGTCCAACATGTGCACAAGTATGGTGTTACTTTTGTGGAAAAAAAGTTGAAGATTGTGATAGAGAACAAGGTGGAGAAAATGGAATACATGATCATAATGTTCAATGGGATTGTAATCCTAATCGATGTCCCATATATTTAAAACAGATAGCTGATGTTGATGATCGATGGCCTGATAATGAAGAAGATTGTTTAGTTAGATTTCATCGTATTCGTACATTACGCTTATTACGAGAAGCATTCGAAAAGTTGGGTCTAAACCGTATGGATGAACTTGATCGCCATTTTAATATAATCAGTTCGTCCGATTATACATGGGATGAAATTCTTCATGGAGATCTTACATTAATTAGATTTTCAAATTTGAGCTGAACAAGATGTGATAGCTAAATTTTATAGTACGACTTTCCGTGAATTTTTCTCTTTTTTTTGGAATTTCAAAAAATATTTTATATCACAATAAATGGCTACAATTACTTTGAATGACATAGTTATCTTTCAAATCGTAATTGTTTACTGTAGGAGGGTAGGTGAATGCAGGTGTGGGTGTTGGCATTATATATGAGTGTTAGGTTTCTATGTGCTCACGTCCACACCTACAGTTTGTTTGAGGATTGCCCCAATCTCAAGCTCTAAAAGAAATAAAAGCAATGCTTACCTATTTGTGTGTTGTCGATGATGCTGTTAAACAATGAACGATCACGAGACATGATGAGATTGAGCACTAGAAAATAGAAAAGAACAAAACGTTTCGGCTAAAATAAATGACATACTTGCTGCATAAAATAGATGTGGGTGAAAGTGAAGAAAAGATATTCTCACCCAAAGCCTTATCCACATCTGTCCATGCCCACACCCACACCCACACCCACACCCACACCCTCGGCAAATCGTTCCGTTTGAAGTTAGAAATTTTGAATCGTAAAAGTTAGATGTATTCGATCCGTTTCCTTCCAAAAAAAGGAAGTCTCACTCGTCCAAACGCAAGGACTGTCCAATGTCGTCTCTAAAAAGCTGCAAAATTCTTTTAAAAAGTTAATTTTGCATTTGAGGCCATGACGAAGCAAAATTGAATACATCAAACTATCAGTGTATCTTTCTTATCTCTGAATTTTGTTATGAATTGCGCAGGATCGTTGACGAGATTTTATCTACCATGCGATTCATTTTCACCCCTGCGCAAATGGTTGCAAACAATTACGGGCATGTTAGTAAGTGAAAAATCAATTGAGAACAGATCTATCAACTGATTTTGCATTAGATACTTGTAGGATTTATGAATTTGTGAGCATGAGTCTAGTTTTATTCAATAACACTTACCACAAAGTATATGAGGAGAAGAATAATGAAAAGATCACACATCAAAAGAAAATAAGAGGACACACATACTCTTGTCATGCACAAGGGAAATAAATAAATCCATATACAATGTACGAGAACATAGAAGGAAAAAACACCACTGTAGTATGTCCTATAACTTGTAGGGAATAAACAAACATGTAATGTATTTGCATATATTGCAAAAATTCCTAAAAATAATATTGACAGAACCCAAAAAGAAACTCTCGAAAGTTATTGGATAGCTCTTACGAATGCTATCTGTAACTATAGATTGTCGTTCTTAGTCACATCGTAGATTCGGTCTACGTGGAAGCACTTCTTTATTTGATCAGCGTTGACAATCCTGATGTTGTTCTACTTTGATGGTTTCGTGCGGGCAAGTGAAATACCAATGCTTCTGTTCAACAGAAGATGGACACACTCAAAAAGCAACACAATTAGGGTGTTAGAGCACTTTTATCGAACTCTCTAAAAATAAGTTCCACACAGAAGCAAAAAAAGATTCTTCACATAGATACAAACTGGAAATCATTTTTTGGTTCCATATGAAGCTGTTTCCGCACCAAATCTTTTCCAGAAACCTGTAAAAAAGGTTCTGTAGATATAGAGATGGTTCACGCTACATTATATTCGCTGATTTCATGTACTGTTCCCTTTTTATCCATCTAGCTATCTATTTACCATTCTGTCTATCTTTCCGTCTTCATATCTATATATCTGTCATATCGATCTATCTGCTATTGTTCGTGTTTTAAAAAGCCTTAGGAAGAAGATCCAAAATGCATAATACTAACAGTGAGTACTAAAAATGTCCTCGTTTTCGACGACTTAAGATATCAAGAATTCATTTTCTAGCAAAATCCATGTCACATTCGAGATCAACACCAAAAAGTGATTCGACTAGGCGAAATGCATCAAAACAAGAACTGCAGCAGAGTAGAGGTGAAATTTTGATGAAAAATTGTTTTCAATAAAACATGTCCTTCAACCCAGTTTTTCGTACTGACTTAAAATGTAACATAGATTTTGCTTGAAAATGAACTTTTAATATTTTAAGTCGCCGAAGATGAGAAAAGTTTTAGTAATCACTTTTATATATTGCACTTTCGGTCACCTTCCTGAGATTTTTAACATTTAAGCTATAATGCATTTTGTAGAAACTTGTTTTCTCTATAAGCGAGAGATCTCAAATTTTTACATAATAAGTCTTAGCTTCACAGTTTTTCCAAATATTCAGAAACTGAAAGCTTTTCCTGCTGTTTCGAATGAGACGTTCTCTCAAAAATAATCCATTACGAAATGGCTAAGAAAGAAGGGAAATACGAGATACCTGACTTTCGAGAAGATTGAAAACAGTGTGCTTTTAAAAATCTCACATGTTGATCAAAAAAAGTTTTTTTGGTTTACAAATTTGACAATAGAGGTTCCTAGACAAGAGCTATCGAATAGGCATATTGAGATTACAGTCTTGAATTTGATCTTGTGACATGATTTCTTGATGAGCTCAGCAACCTTCTCTTAATGTGTGCTTATACATTGATATCTCTAGAAAAATTCTCGTCTCTGTATGGCTTAATCTTCTAAAAAATGTACGTGGACTCTGTTTTATTGTTCATGCTTTAGATATATTTATTTTTTCCTGGACTCTCCAATATGAAATTTATTATTATTTTTCTCTCTATAATGTATGTTTATACATTTGATAATGATTATAATCAAAACCAATGTGATAATATGTGTGTATTAGACATTAATGAAATTGATATGTCAAAGTTTATAAGTGGTACAAATGAAGAGAAAAAAGAAATTGCATTATTATTTGATAAAACTTTTCATGAATATGGGGTTATTCGATTAATAAATAATAATATTACATCAGAATTAATGGATAAAGCAAAAGAATTTTTTTCATTAAATTTGGAAACAAAACTGAAATATTATGTGAATGGCTCATATTATGATACACTGGGATATAAACCAACAGGATTAGAGTCTGTTGCCAATTATAAGGGAGAGAAAAAAGCATCACCTTCTGATTCTATCGAAGCTTTTTTATACCCTGTCAAATTTCAATCAAAACAATTAAGTTTTTCTATTGATCAATTACCTAAATTATTTCGTGATGTTATACCAGAATATATATTAAAAGCAAGGCAATTAATTTCTTATGTTCATAGTATTGCTGATATGGCATTGGAATTAGATGAAAACACATTCGATCAAAATTATACGAATGATAATGCTATGTTTACTTTAAGATTAACTAAATATTTACCAATGAAAACTGAAGAACAATTAGCTTTCGGTGAACATCAAGATTATCTTGGATTTACATTAATACAAAATGATTATGTACCAGGTACGCAAAGGAGGAAAACTTCTTTCTCTTTTACGTCAAAATTAAAAAGAATATTGCATCTAGCTACATTTGTCAGAAGATAGAGGAAACAGAAACATAGCATTTTCTTCCATATTCTAATTATTTTTGAGAAAAATCGGCCCCATTAAATTTTTTAGACTTTTGGAGCCTATTTCAGATATGAATCTGGTACTAGTTTACAACCCGAACAGATCTAAACTAAAATCTAGAAAAAATGTTTACAGTAAAAAACCGTTTTTTTTCAATGCTCAAATGGCAGTTCTAACTAACATATTCGGAATCCGTTTTCTCGACTACATATAAGCTCATCACTTTTATATGAAAAGTGATTGGATACTTGAGATCATTCTTTTGTCAGAGAAATCTATCATGTTTGTAAATGAAGTCTGTTTTTTTTCTATTGATACTAAGAAATATTACTGGGATATTCTTTATTTTTTAGGTTTAGAAGTGAACGTAAATGGAAGATGGTTTCGTGTAGAATCTAAACCAGACACTTTATTATTACTTGGCGGTGAATTTATTGAAAGATGGACAAATAATTACTGGATATCTATATTACATCGTGTTGCAGCTGTAAAACAATTAAGATATTCAGTACTATTCTTTAGTGGGCCAGATATG
Source organism: Rotaria sp. Silwood2 (assembly GCA_905329745.1). Taxonomy (NCBI): domain Eukaryota; kingdom Metazoa; phylum Rotifera; class Eurotatoria; order Philodinida; family Philodinidae; genus Rotaria; species Rotaria sp. Silwood2. The sequence continues at coordinate 28,555 of CAJNSZ010000407.1, read as the reverse complement.
AATTGTGTTATTCAAGTGTTGCCATGCAAAAAATGTATAGAGCAACAATCAAAATATGCCCCAATTACTGGATACGAACATGTACAACAAAGAAGAATAGCTGCAACACGTAACTAATATCACAATTATGGACAAAACTTTTCATTGATTCATATGTTCTTTATTTTAAAAATGATTAATAAATAATAATCAAATAAAACAAATGAAAATCGAATAAAGAAGAAGCTAGGAACATTTCAATATTGTCTGAGGAAGTTGAAACTAGTTGAAAAAGATAATAAAACCAATCTCTCGACTAAGACAAGGGAAAGATATACAACTTTAGATTTACAATAAATTTATGAGTTTTGGGAGTATCATTTTTCAAATACGAATTTTTTTTCGACAACTACGAGAGTCATCTCAAAGACTGACTGTTGAAGTTCGTGAGAGCGTAACTAACCTTAATATTATTATCATACATCTAAGCTTGGCTGTTCTGATTCACTATCTTCCCGAGATCATAAGCAAATAGTTAATGCGCATAAATGATCACTGATCAAAATATTTCTTTTTCTCATTTAAGTTGCTACGAGAAATTTGATACTGGCTTAGCAAAATTCGTAAACAAATGGAGAACTAGACGCTGAAGAAACATTTTTTGAGTGTGAATGTCACACAAGAAAAGACGCACACCCATACTTTTTAAGCACATAGGTAAATAATGCAACATTTGGTTTATATTTTTATTCATTAAATTTCCATTAATATGTGTTTGAACCTTCGACCTTTAATTTTTTGATCAATAAATATTTCAAGCTGAATCATGACAAAGATACAATGACGTATTTTTTTTCAGAGCACATTGATATCAATTTTCTTTCTTTCGAAATTGTATTTTGTCCTAAGAAAGTTTGAGTCTTCTGCTTGCCCCTAGACGTATAATTCAATGTTGATATTAATAGTCATAAAGAATAAAGAACGTAATTTGAATCTTATTCATTAAGTATCTACGTGATAGAATAATTTGACTCTTCTAATCAAACATATCAACAGGCACACAACTTTGACGATATATCCATTGTGACGTTCCCTGATTACTATTGATACATTATTGCTTTGCTTTTCTCTCCTTGATTTCACTCACTGCTTGACGAGCATATTTTTTCTTACTTTCATTTCCAGTGACTATGTATGATTACTTAGTAGTTTATCATTCACGTCTCCTCTGCTTCTCTTTTCTAGCCGAGTATATAAGAAAATATTCTATTTGTAAACAATACATCTAATGATGCCAAAGATTCTGATAAAACGTTATTCCATCAGTGCTGGCTTATCTTCCATAAAAGATCGTCACATTTGGAGACTCTGTCTATCTGATTCTCAAACTTCTCGGTATGAAGTTGATCATTTCAATATTCTATCATAACATTACTCCTGAATCACCAAAAGTGACGATTTTGATGCAAGCAATACTCATGTCGATGAACTAACGTTTTATTCGAATTCTTAACACCATCAAACAGATTGTTTGTAAATATCAGAGATGCTCCTTTACTCGGTTAAAAGAGCATGAAAAAAACTAACAGACAACAATCAGAATAAATCACAAGCTGACAATTTGAATATGAGACGAGACATGACAAGCCATAAACTCATTGGTTATAGATAATCACTAGCGAAGGCAGAAAAAAAGACAAAAAATCACTGTTTATATAATTGGCGAAACCAATGCGTGAGTAGCAAACGATAACACATCAATTTTAAGAAGGGAACGTTAAGATGAATATCGTCAAGAATGATGCATCTACAACGACGAATTTAACATCTTACAGTAATTTACACCACTGCAATGAAAGAATGTACCCAATCAACATGGCTTATGTAAAGGATCATTCAACTATTGTACCAGTGCAAGGGTTTTTCGATATGATCGATAGTTTATTAGGAATTCGATCTACAAAAACACTTGCCACAAACATAGAACCAGACGACTTCATCGTAAAATCAAACAACACAACTGATCAAGATAACAAAAACTCGTTGTTTCAAGTTACAAGTCTAAAAGTCAGCGTTGCATCTCACATTAATATCGAACAAAACATCTCCAATCCACTTAATGAAGTAGAAGCCACTAAGAACAAAAATGTCAATGTTAGATGTATTTTCATCGCATGAAACAATATTCTCATTGGCAAATATGAACCTATTCATTGGTCAGCTCAATCTTGTGTTACAAAAAATGGAACACAAATCATCACAAGCAATTTCCGACACATTGCAAGAAGATCAGTCAACAAATTATTGGTTATGGCATCTTCAAAGAACAATAGGGGCTTTACAATCTTGAATTGAGGCATTGGAACGTAAATAAAAAAAAGTTAAATAATAAAAACTTTAAATAAAAGAACAAAAAAATTAAACTACATTTATCATTCTTTTTGCATGAACATATGAAATAATTAATTGTTTTAATTATAAAGGACGATACTTAACAATGCAACATTTCTATTTACTCTTATAACTTTTTGTTTTTTCCGTCTAGTAATTCGGAAAAAAATGCAATAGACTTTTGAGGTTACATCTGTAAGAAAGAAAAGCACTATCATTCTAATCAAGAATTATTCATTTCTATAATAAAGAAATTTTTATAAACATAAGTTTTATATTAGAGTCTATCTATATGCTATTATCTAAAATTTTAGTATCGAATAAAAGAAATGTTGAAAATAATATGTTCATAAAAAATGATATTTATTCTGTAGTCGACAATTCTTTGAAAACTCTAATCAATTTTAGTCTCTTATTTAATTCTTTTAATTTCTTAACAAGAAAATTACTAAACAAATTACTGTTTACTTGTATTATGCATGAATGAGCAAGACTTACTATTTATTGAAATAAGACTGAATAAAAGTATATTAATTCATTGATATTTTAAATTTATATAAAGAAATAAATGGTTTTATCAATGGATTAAAACTTCGTTCGCAGAAAGCATGATCTTTTTTACATAGATTTTTCATTTTAGGATGAGCTCATTTGTAAAAATCTAATTTGCCAAAATGCAGCTAAAGAAATTTCGTTATACGAGAAGTAAAAACAAAATCATAGATAAATTGTCACAAATAATGTCTTTTAAAGAAATGTCATGAAAAGAATTATCTTTTATCAAGACTTTGAATATTTTTCTTTAATTTAACTAACGAGAAGAGATTTTTATTGAATGAGTAATTCAAGAAATTTTTATGGGTGACAAGCAATGTCAAAATTTGTAATAGATACTTTTTTTAAAATTTTCATTATTCATTCTGAAAGAAAAAATTCTGGAATTGATTTATAAGTTTTTTAATTAACAAAAATTAGTCTTAACATAAGCTCATTTCATTTATTTAACTGAAATCATCAATGAAAACTTTTGATGCATTTTGATGTATTATAAAATGTGATTCTATCCATTATTTCAAACAATCTTTGTCTTAGTATGTTGCATTTGATAATTTTTTAGATTTTTTTTTTCGTTCTAAGTTCTGACTGATAGACATGCATCTATGAAAAGATAATTTCATAGGATTAATGTAAGCGTAACGACATATTTTTGTTGTACAGCAAATTTCACGAAAATAATAACATATGTGTGACATACGAGAGCATGTAAAAAGAGAAGTGCAACAAATGATTCTATTCAAATAATTGTTCAAAGTGATATCTGATCGTTCATAAAGAATAACAATCATAGACAATCTTCAATTTTGACCGGTGTCAACATATGATTAACTGCCGACAGCTACAAAAAAAAAATAAACATCATTCGATTTACCTTGACATGTTATTTATTCATATCCAAACTTCTACTTTTCATGACACGACTAATCTTAATTGAGAACGTTATTAATCTAAATTTNTTTCCGAAAAAAATTGTTTTAGTCGAGGAGCGCTATGTTCGATGGAAATAAACGGTAATCACTTATACCTAACTACAAAAATATATATCTCTGAAACCATGATATGTATGAAGATGAAACTTTCACAAGATGTGTAATTATTAGTCATAATTCATATCCTAAAATTTCAGCTCGATCCGTCTGGCGCAAAAAAAGTCGATTTTTCAATCTCTCTTGATATGAAATAAAGCTGATTCTCATATATTAATGTTGAAAGAATTATTCTAATCTACAAATGTTCGAATAAGTGTTAATTGATACCAATATCAACTGTAATATGATTTTTCAAGGTTCAGTCTAACCGAACCGAATTGAACCCAGAAAAACTTGACTCAATTCACTCTCTCATTCAGATCTAATTAATTGTTCGAAAATCTCTTGATCAGGGATGAACTGCTTGCGGGTGTGGGTGTCGGTGAAGTTGTAGGTGACGATGTTGGTGAGCCTATCGGAGGGTATAAGTGAGGGTGCAAGTCACAATGATGCTTACGGTAGGACTGAGCGCGTGGGTGACGCTGTGGGTTACCATCAAGAGCACAATGGGAAAAAGTCCCATCCAAACCAACAGCCACACACTTGGTTCATTCCATCAGCCACTGACACCCACAGCCACGGCCACAGCCACACCCACACTCACACCCACACTCACACCCACACTCACACCCACACTCACACCCACACTCACACCCACACTCACACCCACACTCACACCCACACTCACACCCACACTCACACCCACACTCACACCACCCACACCCACCCACACCCACACCCACACCCACACCCACACCCACACCCACACACCCACACCCACACCCACACCCTCAGATGTTACATTTCTACTGTTGAAGTCACTTCGTTTTGTTCCTAATGCATTTTTCTTTAAGCTGTTCAGAGCTGAACTCGTTTCATCACGCTATATCATCTACTCATCTACTGATGACTGAGCACAGTATTGATCGTATTTCCTGTCTTTTGAACACTGACAATGATGACTATTCTGATCAATGAACAACATTTGCTGATGAATTCTTCTATGTGAGCAATCAAGAGAATGCCCGACGTTTTATACGAATTAGTGAAAGTCGAAAAATCTCCGGTGCCGGTAAAATAGTGATAATCTATGCTTAAGATGGTCGTTATTGAACTCGAACAGTTGTTATGCCACCAGCAGCTGATCGAATCTAAGTTGGTATTGGTTCGAAAATCGATGTCGACACAGACAACTTGCCACACGTATCAACTCAACGAGCAATCTCAATGGCGTTAATCAGGAAACATTCACCTTTGGACTTCGAAACTCTATTGGACTAGCGTTTCATCCGATGAGTAAGTATTTTTATGTTGCCTGTCAAGAGTGGGATGTCCTAGATGATGATCTCGTACCGGATTTCGTTACTGGCGCTTAACAAAATGAGTTCTATGGATAACCTTATAGCTACACAAAGTCGAACTTCATTGAACCAAAACAACGTCTATCTCATGGCATAAGTGACCGGCCCAATCTTCTCTCACAAGCACTGCAAGCTCTCTTTCGAGGTCATTCAACTGTTATAGGTACATCATTTTAGCACAGGAAAACTATTTTGGTCTGGGTGGAATATGGGTATGTGGGGTTTGGGTGAAAATACGAGCCTCTGAGGTGTGGGTTTGTGTGTTGGTATTCAAGTTCTTATAACATCTGCAAACTACACCCACATCTTCAATAATGAAATAGAAAAATTGAATTGTTGTTTTTATTAGGTAACATGAAAAACTGGTCAATCCTTGGTTCCATGCTTTCAACATATCTTATTAAAACAGATTAGATAACAGTGAAAACTATTTTATCCTTTGTTAGAATTTTTATAGTTAGAAATATGATAACGAATCTAGCAGTTTCGTTTAAACACTTGAAATTCCAATAGTAATGGCAAAGATAATTCAGAAACCTAATAGTTGTAGGGCAGCCTCAACCGGAAACCTTGTGTACGCAAGATATGACCTTTTGTAAACCATGATTTTGATAGAATCTAAATTATGATGACTTTATTCGCGACTAAGAATTGCCCATAGTGAGTCCTTCCCAACGATTCCAAGTAGCTGTTGATCTTGTATTTTGGCATGTAGTGGAATACTGGAAAAAAATTCATTCGTGTAGTTTCCAAGATATTTGCTTTTAACTTCTATAATTTTTTCATGAATCAGAGATCCGTTTCGGCAATAAAAATAAATATTATAGATAGACAAAGCTGTATAAATAACACATATGATAACAGATACAGCAATGATACCTTTATTGTTCTTGCTCGTTAGTTTGCATGCTACTATGACTCCAAAAGTGACTACAATAATAAAACGGTATAGAAAGAAATGGCCTTCACGCATCTTCTTTTTCGATGCGACACCTTCCACTGACTCTCAGTTCTTAGCAGCAAAGTTATACTTCGCCGGATAAGTATTTCGTACCCAAGCAAGCCGACCAGTAACAACTGGAGTATCAGCACTGACTTCGACATTCACTTGTCGATGGTTGATGACCACATGTGAATTCTCTTGGCTTACAGCATTATTATCATTTTCAATGACTGAAATTTGGACATCATTAGGTTGTGCAGCACGTGCGTCAGAAGACATTTTGTTACTGATACTTATGTAGTTCTGTTGCAGTCTAGAGCATTATCTTATCTATTCGTAAATGTGGTCTCTGATACTTAATAGAAAAAAATATTTCGCCGAAAACACAATGACAATTATATACTGAGTCGACAGATCTGAATAGCTCGTGTTGTGGTGTGGTTATGGATATCTAAGTGTTAGGAAAAAAAATACCGATTCCCACACGCACATCCAGTTATTGAAAATTTGGAGGCATTGTACAATCACGGACATGATGGCTCTAACAACAATAAAAACATTCGTTTTTACGTTTGTAGTAGCAATCATTTGTTCGATGATTTTGTCGATCACAAACTTTGCAATAAATCATTGGCTGTTGCAATGTTGATTGATTATTAACATATTTATTTATAAGTATTCTTTGCAGTGAATTATTATGAATTTTCTGATAAGGCATATATGGTAACTTAATTTCGAGCTGATGCTTCGAGTTTCCGTTAATCACGGATCTCTAAGTTAACAATGTACATGCTGAAAATTTATTTTGTTTCATAGGTTGAAATTGTTTGTTTTGTTGTTTAATCGTGGTTGTGATTGAAGAAATCAATTGATGATTAACTGAATGGTTTGGCTCTTTAGATTGAAGCGATAATTGCAGAGATTTTGAGAAAATGTCATGTGAATTTTGTCGCAGTTTCGCATATTTTAAAAATTTAATGAATGTCTGTAAACATGATTCATGTCGAGAAATTTCTTTTCAAAAATCAGAATTAATACTACTCATCAGATGTTGAATAGTGATTGAATCTGACATAGTTGGATGAGTTTCACGACATACATTAGTGACATCATTAATAAAAGAAGTAACTGGTTCATAATGTAACTATTGTCGTTGTTTTAATTGATCAGCTTTTTTTTATGAATCAATGTCGTTGAAAAGTAACGATTTCGAAATTATATTTCAAAATCTGACCTTCTTTTAAAATCATGTTCATTATTATTGAACCTTAGTCCTGCTGACTGTGTTAATCTACCACGGACAATTTCCAAAATTTCATGATTGTCGGATTTATCATTCGCTTTTGTAATGTTTTTAATACTTTTAAAAAAATGTTCGCCATCCTCTGAAGAATGTCCCAAGAAGTTTGGTAAGTCGTTGAATCTAGTTTTTCGAGCTTTCGCTAATGATGTTGAACCGGTCATTGTATTTGAACCTAATGTTTGAATAAGAATTGTATTAATTTGTGGTAATATGCGAGATGATAAATTAATGATAGTTGTATATAGCAATAAGTTTTGATTGTTAATCTTAATTTGAGATCTTGTTCCAGTCGCCGTGATAAACGTATTTTAATAATCATAGCTAATATTGGAATAATGAATTTGTAAGGAGTTAGTGCATTGTGAGCATTAATAAAATGAGCGAAACTCTTTTTTTGTCGTTTTTTTTGAAATTTTTGTTTAGAATTGTGAATACAGTTATAAATAATTATAGAAATAGCGTTAATCTGATATTTTCCCTTATTTTAAGTTAGAATTTACTCAGAAAGAGAAAAAAGTACTCACTCAATTTTATGTATGAAAATCCAAAAGAAGCGATTTACTTCAGAGTATATCCTAGATTGAGTAGAGGCGTAATAATAAATCAAAGATAGAAATAATTTGCTCACCTAATGATGCAAAATAATATATTGATATATTTCATGAAAATGAATATGTAAATGAATTTTCAGGATAGATATCGAGTCTTTTGTTTTTAAAAAGCACTGCTTGTTGTTGGTTCCAAGTCTCTACAGAACAGATTTTGATACTGCATGAACGTATTCCAGTCTCAATGAATAGAGGCTCTGTAAAGTATAAAAATATAATTAAGTTTAATCATTTAATGTTTGCTCATGTTTTCTATTGATGCTGTTTTGCAGAGTTACTAAATGTTAGATGTTTTTCAATTAAATTCCTTCTCTTTCTTTTGTTTACATGTTTACGTACTGATGTTGGTGCACACTTCTTTATGATATTCCCTTATTAAATCATATATGTATATATAGATATGAGAATAGTACAAGGAAAACAATGCATCAATAGAGAAGATCAAAGAACATGGAAGAAAATAGAGGATGATATTAAAGAAGTGATTGTGACATAGAACACTCAAACCTCTTTAGCCAACGACTCTAACATCATTATTATTTTAGTTTCAAATAGAATAAAACAAGGTATCCCGTCTATTTTATCGATTGAAAGAAAACACTGCAATATTGTCTGTTATTCTCGGGATCGCTTCATAAATATTATTATTTTATGTATTATGGTGTTGCTTGTTGGTTTCAATATAAAATAAGGATGCATGCAAAACGAAAATAGAGGTTCTTTCTGTGTCGGTGGCATGTTTTTCTCTTAAAGCATAATATTTCAATTTAAAAAGTAAATAACTAGACTTTTTCAAGACTGTCCATGATTTCAGGGCACGGCAGTGTTTTCACTGAATTTTTTTTGTCGAAGCGTGACCGATAGTATCGTCATTGTTATTGTAGAAGAGTAGAGGAGAATCATGAATTGAAATCAATTGAATTACGAAAGAGGTAAAATTATAAGAAAAATGAGTATTTCAGAAAACAAATGTCAAGGTAATATGTGTCCAGTTTAGTTAGGCCTTGTAAGTTATTTTTAAGTAAGGCAATGCTTGTACATAGCGGTAAACAATATATTCAAGATATTGAAATGCAGTTCCTCGGACTGAATGAAAACCTTTTGGTGCTGAAGTTAAGTTGTTGTTGGCTTGATTCATTATTGATTCGTTGCCTAATACGACTTTACTGTAAAAAATAACTCTCGTTTGATTGGTTGGATTTGCGGCTGTAAAACTGTTAGATTTTTTGGGTTATCAGCAAAATATGCGCCATGGCCTAAAAAAATAACAATGTATGAAATCATCTAATGAATCAACCCATCGCATCATATTTGTATATATCAATACTTGAAGTTCTTAAAATCTTCTTAAATCTGTAACTTTAACGCATTGTTTGAATGTTTTGAAGTTCTGAAAGTAGCAATTTTGTTTTTAAATTCATACTATTCTGCTTAATAAATCTCTTTCGTTGTCGTGAAGAACATATTGTAGAAGTCAAGCAACAATGTTCCTACTCATTGCTGATCACTTCTAATCAATGATTTCGATTCATCAGAATGAATTTTCTTGAAAGAAAGACTACGACGAATGATGAACCAAAATTCATTCAATCGATTCACGTGAAAAGTTATTTAAAAGTACACGAAATAGGAAAATTCTGCAATGTATCAAGTCATTTTCAGTGCTGCTCATTACAGAAAACAACTAGAACGGATTATATTATTCGTTTTTTTATGAAAAAATCTAAGATAATTTTACCCCATGCTCCAGTTGAACTGAAAAATCGATCATCAAAACCATCTTCTATTATACCATTGATTGCGTCACCTTTAGTGCCAATAGAGTTTCTTTTCGTTTGGATTTCCTTTACATTGCCTTGCGATAATTTTCTTCATCGCTTCATAAGTATCTTCTAGCAGAGAATTTTTTATTTCATCAATCGATATGATTGTTACATTGGGCCCGATAGCTTTTATCTTCCCTGACAATGCTTGATGTAAAGTTGATGCTGATGGTATCGGTACTAGCACGGCATTATATTTCACATAAGGTCGTGGTATGTAGTTAGTTGGTTTTCCTACTTGCTTCCATTGACGCTGTATCATTTTCTGAACATGATCATTGACCAAGGGGTCAAGTGGACGAAGAACTTGAAAACATTTATTCTTTATATTTTGAACGATTGTTTCTAGTTCGATTGAATACGGCGATTGTGTTATATCAATACGCATACCTATTTCACGTAGATAATCTTTTTCTAATGAAAGATTACTGACATCGAGATCAATACGATCATGCATCAATGCGACATGTGGTTCAATGAGATCCATCGTAAGCGAACCGGTTGGTGCATTTTCATCTATGAGTAAAATATACCTCCAATCTTCTCGTATCACTTCACATATAATATCGACTTCGTATAATTCATCTCGAAATTTATCAATATCAAAATAGCGGTACAATGGTAGATGACAATCTAAATCCGACGGAACAATTTCTTTAATGATGTGTGGAATCTGCTGACCCTTAGGATTCTGTTTATATTGAATCCAGCTTTTTGGATTGTTCCGACGTTGATGCAGTTCTCTATAATTACCAATGACCCAGTCTCGAACAAATACCCCTTCTAATTTACAATGGACTTTACAAACAGCTATCCAAGCTACAGCTTCCATGCGTGTTTCACGTATTGCATCTCGGCCTTTGACACAATTATAGAGGTCAACCATCGTTTTTTGACTATCAGTTATACGTGCGATTTTCTTTTCGATGTCAGGATACTCTTTGCGCATCTTAGGATGTAGAAGACGTGGCAAAACGCCTGAAGTAATGAAAAAACAAGCAGTTAAATGCAATCCATCAATATTATGTTAATAATAATAAATTTTTGATCATTATCGGATTATTGAAATAATCATTCATAATTAAGGAGTCTTCTTAAAGAGTTTGGTAATAATTTAAGTATAAGTAGAAAAAAATAGAGAAAAAAGATAAGTAATGCCAATCTGACACTAACGAACTCAAGTCATAGTTTAGCATAAAGAGTTGAGATTTTGTGAGAGGACAACTTCATAATTTCTCTCAAATAGGATCAACGAGCTCTTTAGTACCTGTTGACGAAACTCGGAGGTTTATAATACGAGAACTTCATCATGAAAAAGAAACAATTTTTGAGAATGAATTCATGAACAAAACTTCAACATAAATGGAATGACAATTAAACTAATCGAATCATTTTCAAAAGATAACTGTTTTATTTTGTCAAATAGAATTGACAATGGTTTTTGGAATAAATAGCGAGGAAATTGAGGCAGCATCTTATCCTCTTCATAGACTTTGAAAGATATTTTAGTCACTAACAGTACTCGACACTACTTCTTCCACATTGCTATAAATCTTGATGAAGAGTACTTCTCCCACGTTCGTTCTTTTTAGACCATTTCTTGTTCTCGAAGACGGCATGATCGATGAAGCTGAATCTTTCACCATAGACCGAGCACAAAAACTAATGAGACAAGTGTTCGAGGAAAAAATATGCAAAGCGCTTTTTCTCAGGTTTTCTATAGGACTGCAGACTGGTTCATTACGACCCCTGAATTTTTTCACCAAAATATCTAGGATCATTCCTCAAAGGTAAAATTAAGTTGGGGTGTGGGTGTGTGAGTGTGGGTGTGGGTGGGCGTAGATGAAGAGATACCATACACCCACACCCACACCCACCCCCACCCCCACCCACACCCACACCACACACCCACACAAACCCACACCCACACCCACACCCACACCCACTCACATCCACACCCACGCCCACACCCACATACCCACACCCACACCACCCACCCTCGAACTTCAAACAACGTCAAACAAATTTTCGGTATGATTTCTTTTTATTTGTGCAGTATTTATTTGAAAAAAATATATCAAAATTCATTTTGTTATTTACTTTCATCAACGCAGCTTCGGAAATTTCAATGAAGTGCGCCAATAAGTTCGAACCAATAATTCAATTCTCTTTGTCAAATAATAGAGTAATCAATCTTGTATGAATAGCATTCGAAACTATGAAACCTTTGCATGCCATCAAGCATACTTTCTTTTATTTGTCCGAACAACACATGCAATAATTAAGTTTGAAGATTGGTGTAGGTTGCTTTGTTAGTGTATGAAATAAGCAAGTTACAGGCATGCAGTTTGTAGAAGAAACAATCTAGAAAGTTTGTCTTGAAAGATATAGAAAATTGCATTGATGAAAGTTGCAGATAAAACACATGCAAAGATAACTGACGGTAAGCGTTCTTCATAATTCTTTCCTGAGATAATGACAGAATCTAGGTGGTCAACTATCATCGAAATCTCGCATTGTCAAATTATTTCATCATCGATCACATAAAATATCGACGGTATACATCCCATCCAACACTATCATTCCTATAACTACTGGATCATCGAATAGGCCAAGTATCATAAGCAATCGAATTCGACCAATAATCACTGACAATTCAAATGAACGATCAAAAAATAAAAGATATTCAATCAGTGTGAATAAAATTAAACGCTCTGTCCATTCATATCCGCAAGTAAAACAAATGATGTGTTAATTTTTCGATGTTTTATCGTTTCGATCATAGTCATCTCGGAGTCGATTGAAAAGTGACAACGAAAAAAATCATTCGCAACAACAAAACAATGATTCAACACACATTAATGAAGGAAAGAACACTCCGAAAAAAAATTTAGATAGAATATTCTTATCAGCTAAAAAAGATCAGGATCAAGTGAGTACCCTTGAAGATGATTTCCGTTTAGCGATCATATTTATTTTTCGTAGAATATTATTCGTGATGTGTGGCCAAGTAACAGTCGGAGTTATTTAAAAGCAAATATTCCTTTCATTCTTTTTTTTTCTATCTTATCTTTGTCTCTTGTATGAAAATAGAGTGCCGATAGATGGTCGAGTCGAATGAATTTTAAAAACGAATCTCATGAAGAATTAAATAAAAAAAATAGAAAAAAAAGACAAAAAGGAGCGTAAGTGTTTTCTCATGTACTTTTAATGCATATATGATATTAATGCGGATACTTTTAGTGGTTATCATTGTCGATGTTCACGCTTGTGTATATTTTGTTCCTTATCTGCTACTATTTTGCTTGGTGCAGCTATCGCTGCAGCTCTTATTTCATTTCTGAGCACGCCGAAAACGGCAACAAGTAAGATTCATAATCTTTAACTCGAGAAGAATTAGTTGTTCTTAAACTTTTCATCATGTGTCAACTGATATTGACAATTACTTTTGAACATACATCTACCACCTTAATGATCGAACACAGAAGAGCACATCTTGTTTTGTTTCAATTCCATGAGTTCAGAAAAATTTCGTCGAAACTATTTTCAAGTGCATGAGAGATGTGCACTTTTAAGAAAGAGTGTATATCAAACGTTACGAGACCCCGTTAGTTTTATGAACTCATTTTGATACTAATCTGTGAAATTGAAAAAACCTTCTCCAGTTACTGTTGGTCGCGGCCACGTCGCCGGTCGAAAAGACTCTAGCGCGGTGATCGTTACCCTGCTGTCGTCCTCTGCACTGCCATCGTCTCGTTTTTTGGCGCGGTGTACGTCTCTGAAGCGCATTTTATTACAAGAACAGGCAATATGGATCGAATTTCTAAATGCGCTCTAACAAGAGCCGATTGAAATATTTGTTTTTCGACATCTTTCATTTTTGTCAATCTGAAATGTGTAAAGCAACTATTTGTTTAACGAGGCGTTTATTGAATGCAGTCAGATTTTGAGATCCCTTTCTCAGGTCATGGAATATTAGTGATAGTAGTTGTCTGCCTATAAAATGCGTTTCCCTCTGGGAGAAATTTGTTCTTATAAGTAGAACTTTTTAAGTATTGACATCGACGACGACGATGGATACGACAGGCAATATGACAAATCAGACCACAATAAATAATTCAACAATTCAGACAACAGAGACAACCACCATCAACAGTACGACAACTCAGACAACAACAGTTACAACCACCGCTAGCAGTACGACAACTCAGACAACAACAGATACAACCACCACCAGCAGTACGACAACTCAGACAACAACAGTTACAACTACTGCCAGCACGACGTCTAGTACTATCTCTACCACCACCGACACAACGACCACAACAATGATCACTTGTAAAGTTTTCTTTCTTATTTCTTGATAAAATCATGGCTTATTTACTTATCTTTAGATGCTCCAACTGGTATTTATGCACTGCAAATTTCACCATGTGCTACATGGAACAAAACTGGAATAACGGTAGCTGGCAATTCAAATACAACAGCTGGCAGTGATGGAGCATCTCTCAATGCTCCTGTGGGGATTTTTCTCGATAACAATTACACTCTGTACATTGCCGACCGAGACAACCATCGAATTGTTAAATATGATGTTAATGCAACGACCGGTGTTGTTGTGGCTGGTAATGGAACTCCCGGGAATAGTCCCAGTCAACTGAGATTGCCGAAAGGCGTTGCCGTTGATCAGATGGGTGCCATTATCGTTGCTGACGGAGGAAATTTTCGAATACAACGTTTTCCTTTTGGTTCCACAGTAGCAACGACAGTAGCTATCAATAGTTCAGCAAATTTACTTGGTGATATGCGAGATTTACATATAGATGTTAATAATAATATCTATATAACAGATTCAGATTACAGTCGAGTTGTTAAATTTTATCCAAATAATGAAAATGGTGTTATTCTAGCGGGCAACAGTGGAGCAGGTTCTGCAGCTCATCAGCTTCAGGGCTCATATGGAAATTTTATTGATGGCAATGACACGTTATATGTAGCAGACTCTGGAAATCATCGTGTTCAGATGTGGCCAGCCGGAGCAACAAATGGAACCACTATAGCCGGTATCACAAATACACCTGGTTCAGGTTTATTGAGATTGAAGAGCCCCATGCAGATTATTGTCGATAATAATGGGTATGCAATTGAGAAGTCGAAATTAAATTAGGATAAAATAACTACTTAGGTCTGACCAAAAGTTCCCAGAGCATTAAATAAAAATATAAAGATAAGGAGATATTTTTAATTTTATTTTATCAAATGTTGAGGATAGTTGCCATTATTATTCATACCAAGTTCGATCCTTTCTAACAATTTGTTAAAAGTTTTTTTGAAATCTTTTTCGAAAAAATTTTTATGTACCTTGGATACCGCATGAGCTAATTATATTTCATTTGTTTTAAAAATTTAGCAAAATTTTGTTCGATCATGTCAGTTGCGTTCTAGTACTACTAGTGATAGGATATGGATTTATTTTAGATAGGTTAGTCATAAGTCATCTCATGCTAGCTGGCTTATTGAAGATGAATCGTCAAAGACTATTGTTCATGAACACAGATTTTAACCAAAACTTTGTCCGGTATATTCTTTAAATCAAATACTCCTGAGTGTAGATAAAGGCAAGACTGTAAGTCACTAGTATTATATTGAAAATTCTCCGAAGTCTTTTATTAATGAAATATGTAAACAAACATAGACATCAGGTTCAAAATGTATAAAATTGCTTAACGATCATTGTTGACCTCATACTCATCCAATGTTATTAATTATATGAAAGAAGAAGACATCATTATAATACCATATCTACCATATTCGCCAGGCTTGATACTATGTAATTTTGGCTAACTAATTCTATCGAACGTAGTTTAACTGATTAAATAAATGAAACATGATTAGCTCATGCGGTATCCAAGGTATCTAAAAATTTTTTCGAAAGAGACTTCAAAAAAACTTTTAACAAATTGTTAGAAAGGATCGAACTTGATATAAATAATAATGGCAACTATCCTCAACATTTGATAAAATAAAATTAAAAATATCTCCTTATCTTTATATTTTTATTTAATGTTCTGGGAAATTTTGGTCAGACCTAAGTAATACATTCAAATTTGCCTATCAGACAGTTACTCGCGGTATTTTCATTTGTTGTCATTGTAAGAAATGAAAATAAGAACGCGTCGAAAGAGAATGAGGGTTGAATCTTGACGATAAGAATATAAAAGTGAAATGACTTTTGTTCGAGAACAGATATGATGAACTATCGAGTATTACGTACTCTCATTCTAACTTTGTATATGCATCAGATGGATGTAATACTATTGTTTGAAAGTTGATATCTTAAATTCAGTATAAACTAATTAAATTATCCGTTTTAATCTTGATGATTTCTATATATTTCATAGATACTATTATATAGCCGATTCCGGAAATAACCGAATTGTTAAATGGACTAGTAACTATGCAGCAGGTGGTACGTGTATTGCTGGTTGTACTGGTTCAGTAGGAAATGCATCAAACCAATTAAATACTCCACGAGATTTAAAATTTGATGCAAGTGGAAATTTGTATGTTAGTGATCGAGATAATAACAGAGTTCAAAAGTTTATGCTTGAAATACAAGCAAATTGTTCTATTAGTAAGTAGAATCTTTAGAAAAATTTTTGAAGTTTTTCAGAGAAATGTATATTTGTTTCGATTTAGGTGGTTAATCACAATGACAATAACAACTTGAAATATTGAACAAAAGTGTCTTTTATTTACTAACTATCGATATCGAACTAGACAGTGTATTTGAATTTTTTTTTCACTTATTTAGTGTTTTTAAAAATATATTTGAAAGAAGTCTCTTAAAGTGCTGAAGAATGTGTACAAGTAGTCATTTATCCAATTATACTCTTCCGAATAATGAAGAAGTTCATGCAAACATATGCAATTCAGATGGTATTAATGTTTCCTCTGTTGTGACCGATTCGATAAATGTTTGAGTGATGATTATATCAACGTAGCATATTTGGATCTTAAAATGTCTAATTACAGTTGTACAAGGCATGCAGATATATATCTTCACAGATGAGAGTGTTAGTAGTTTATTCTTTCCGACACGTGAATGCGTACATGTCAGGCAGAGAAGTCTGGCATACCCTATATTTATTTCTCATTACTCATCCTATTTCAAAAATGAACCAAGCATCCGATATGGCAGCTTTATAAACGGAATGAATTCTAAAAGACGGTGTCTACTTATTTACAGAAGACATACAAGTGCACAAGTTCAATAGATTATCAAGTCATGTTCTCAAAATACGCCAGTCTTTCTCTCTGTCTTGTCGTTCAATAAGTCAATGTGCGTGTCTTCTCCGAAACTAAGACACTCAGCTTTGCAGGTAGGAAAAGAAAGACACAATTATCATAAAAACTGAGCCGAGAGAACTTAATCCTGTGCCTTAATTACCAGGGCCGTCATAACATTGCCTAAAATATTACAATACGTGTAGATGATGATGTCTTTTATTTGAAAGAAAGATAATTTCAAACATACTGACAATGAGATGATTTGACACCTAGGAAAATGTCTTTTATTGTCTGAGCTATTCAATTAGAAACTGGGAATAATCTGTCTCATCATGATCATCTTCGATTACAATGCATTTTTGATCGTCTCTCTTCCTGTTTAATACTGAAGTTGATGAAGGGTAATTTTGTGATTCATTCGTATGCAAACCTGACTTCGCTTGACAATACGATTGAGTGATACTTTGATTAGCTATATAAGAAAGTAAATTTTAACAACTAATTTCGGTTTTCTATCTCTTGCACGGTGAAATCAAATTGAGAAAATTGCACTTTAAAGACTGTCTAGTTCTTCTTCGCCGAAAGTGTTCCTCACTCCTTTGTTTCTAGCCATTAATGTAGACTTCACTAGCAGATCAAGCATGCTATAAAAACTAAAGCACAGGAAATTTTTGATCTATACTTCTTGTTACACATTCTGAATCTACATTAAAAACTGGGATTATGAAATATTTAAGTAGATCAACGGCATCAAAAAAATTTTCAGCATAAACAAAATTATCAGAATATAGTTTAGCATAATGAATAACATCAAGTCCACCTATTGAAAGACCTTGTTTTTTAGCAACTGTTTGTAAATTTAGATCAATTCAAAGTACTGATTGTTCCATATGATATGTACGTCAACGTTCTGGAATAGTATTGCGAGGAATAATCCAATTCGTATAGAATCCAAATGGATCACTATCAAGCATAACTGTAATTAATGATTCATTATCCCAAATATGTTGGGCTGCACCAGCTGTTGTCTAATCTGTAGCACCACCATATGTATCATGCAATAAGTAAAAAATGGAATAACGATGACTATTACCACTAGTTGCATAATCAGGTAGAACAAGTAACCGAATTGTTTGATAACCATGCACTTCATCTGATAATACAACTACTTCATACAGTGGATTAGTGAGTTAAGCAGAAGAACGCACCGTAAGACCAAAGCCGTAAACGAGATCAAGTGCATCACCAATGGTGTAATCAATCAAATTACATGGAACGAGAGCTAGTTCGACGAGAAAGTAGCTATATCTCATGATTATATTTCTATTTGACAAGCTAATTTTATATATACACTCTATAGCAGATGGCATCGCTCTCACAGATTCTCAAATACTATTCGAATCTCTCATCGACAGTCAGTATTCATAAGCTACTCAAATTAGTGTGCTATTTTGAGACCATGTTCATGTTGAATCAAAATAATCGATTCATCGCATCACGAATATCGGTTTAAGATTGATTTGCAATATTATATGTATTTAAAATAATAAAACAAACACACTCGAGACCTTTTTATTAATAAAAAGAGAAAAATAAAAGTGTTTTTTGAATTGATAAATGGTTCATATTTAGCTATATATTTGAAAAGAAATATTTAACAAAAATATTTTCCTTCTCATCCATAATGATATAATAATCTCATGCCACTACCATTTCATAAATTGATTATTCTATTAAAATATATATAAAATTTAAAATACAACAATAAACTATTGCATACATACAAAAGATATAACTTGTGTATGTTGTGGTTGAACAAATTGTCATCGTCTGGATTGTTTATCAGCATTAGATAATATTGCTTTAACTTGTTGAGCTTCCATCTTTCTTGGCTGAGCGAAATTATAAGCCACCATATCAAATAAAACACGATTCTTGTGATCATTTAATTTTTGATGAAGCTTTTGAAATTGTCGGTTATAATGAATGCTAAAAATCGTTTGTCTAAATTTTGATCAATTGCCAAATTTTTCTAGATAGTCTAGACATTCCTTAAGAAAATCAATTAAACCAAGTATTGGTATTATCAACGTGGCAGTGAATCGTGTAGTCTCAACGATATATAGTAGCTCCATCACAACTTGTTTAACATGTTGATCTAATTGATCACAGAGTTCTTTATTTGATTTGACAGCTTTAGCAGTTTGATGAATCATTTTAAGCGAGCTAATAAGAGTCTCCACTAATGTAGGACCAACATTTAGTGCACTAATTATTTTTCGATCCTCCATTTTCTGTATTTGTGTATTTATCAGTACTCACGAAGTAAAAAGCTTGAATATATATTTCTTAGAAAAGCGAATGAAACTACTCTCGCTTCGAAACATTTACAGTCCATTATATTGTCAGTGAAAAAGGAACAACGTTTTTTCTTTCATTGATGTACACATTCAAACCCAATAGAAGTCACACATTATTATTTCGATACAAATTAGAGATTACACCTGTTACACCGAATTAGCGAATGAAAAGACAGCAGCATGATCTCTTTTTACCAAGATGAACGTTTTTTTTTGAAGAGGGTCACACATTATTGCTTCTCCGATAAATTGAAAAACTATAGAAAATTAGCTATAAGATGTGGGTGTTAGAGACCTGCGGAGGACTCCGAAACCCGATTCCGACTCCGACTTCGACTCCGTCGGAGTCGGAGTCGGAGTCAGTTACAAGTTCGACTCCGATATTTTTTTTTCGATTTACCAAAACTTAATTTTTAACATTAGTAAATAGAAAAATAAAGCATAATATCTGTCACATAGATTTATATCACTTGTAGGACAGAAAGATGAGCGAATCACTNAAGACACTTTGCCTCCACACCCACACCCTATATGAAATATGTGCTAATAATTCCTTTATTTGATGCTGCTCACTACTTCAAAATGACATCACAACATAAGTAATATTTATTGCTTGCTTTTCTAGTGAAAAGAATTACGTAGTACTTTTCCATTGAAGTATTCAATATAGAAACGAGAACGAATTTCTGATTGGTCCAAAAATCGTTCTGACTTTAAAAGAATACATTCCCTTTCTCGACCTCGAAAAATTCATTTTTTTTGTATCTAAAAAGACATTCAAGTATCCTCCACCGAATGGCATATGAACGAAAAGTTTTTATTGTTATTTATATATCTGAAAATAGTCGACTTTAAAAATCCCAGATACAGAAATTCAGATGCTAGAGCTCTTTCGTGTAGCAAATAATCTATAATAATATAGTTATTTCATTATCGAAATGTATTGTGTGGGCCACTGATGCTTCCTCCTAGTTACTTTGCAAGTGCATTTATTGATATTTATTCATGAAAACTTATAAACTCGAAATATCTAAAATATAATGGCATTTTTTCTCCAAGATGTTTCCACTGATTGAGCTGAAATTTTTCATGTAATAATTAGGACTACATTGAGGTGTATTAATATGGGTGAGATGTGTGTGACACCCTTTTAGAAAAATGTCATTTTGTGTACCTAAATATCTAAGTGCGCTGCCACAAGTGCTCAAGTTTTACGGACGAACTTGAAAGAAAGATGATTTATCAAATTTCTTTCTTATTCTACACTTGCAAACAACGATAAACTAAATAGATCGGATGTATTAGATGATATGCATTTGATATAATTAGAGATGACACTTTATCTTTACTTTACTGAGTAAAGTAAAGTTGGGTTACTTTACTTTACTGGATAAAGTAAAGTAACCGTACTTTACCCGAAAAGTAAAGTAAACTAAAGTTAAGTAAAGTGAAGTGTCTCTTATTTTACAGAAAAAGTTAGATGAAGTAATATAAGATTAAAATAAAGCATGTAGTTGATGATTATTCGTTTATTAGTTCATTATCACACATTAAGCACATTCTAATACGTCAAAAGTTGCTTCGAAATACGGACCGATAGTCCCGAATAATCTGAAACTATTTTTAATATCTTGAGAATCAGCATTGAGCCCTCACAATTTTTCAAAACTTTATGTTCTACTTTATCACAAATCAATTTTTCATACCTGAGGTTCCATTGAGGTGTCGAAAAATAAAGTTGTATCACTGTCCTACTACAAATCTTTATAATTCGATAGTATCAAGCGAACTAATTACAAATATTTCATTTGTTGTCAAAAGTACTTAGGTAATAAGAAAGACAGAAAGGATTTCCTGAAAATCTTAAAAAACTAGCTTTTGACAAGAAACTTCATTAAAATAGGGCTTTGTTTCGTCGACAACAGATTAATTTGACACAGAATTCTTGTCGCTACCAGCAGCTATGAGAAAATGTTGAATATTCGATTCATTCTATGGATGATTGGCAAATACTGCCCCGATTAGGTTTGATTATCTCTCATAATATTTTGTCAGCGTTACAAAATCAGAGTTTCTACAGGTGTCGTGGTAAGATTTCTTTACCAAGAGTGCAACTAAATGTGCTGTTTTTAGTGACAATGTTTTCCACGTGAAAATTCATATCTCGTAAAGTACTTTTGCTCACAATCCTATTCTTGAGACTTTCTTTGCCCCTTCCCCCTTTTTGACTAATATTTTATGGTTTTTGAATAGAAAAATCCCATTTGACTCCACAAAAGTGTCACATCTGAATTTAAGACAGAAAACTAAGTAGGCCTCTGTGGACAGAGATGCCCACTGGGTTGGGTTGATATGAGTACCTTTTGGTTTAGGGCTTCCATTGGTTAGCCCTAACCCAGACCGGTGGCTTGATGAGACCAATTACAATGGCAGACAAAAGTTGCCCTCCCCCTCACAAAGTTATATTATATTCCATAATTTCGAACTGATATTTTGCGGGAATGTCGGCCTCATTGAACCCTGATCGTAAGCACCACCACGCCCTCAATTGATTGACTTTTACTGAAGATCTCACTTGTATATCGTCATCACCTTATCAAGATCATATCTCGATCATTTTTGACATTCACTTTCTCGCAACTCGTCATTCAAAAGCTCAGGGATGCAGATACCATTAGTAAAAATTTTAGTGGGAAATAGAGAAGATCCGAAGCTCGCACTGAAAACTTCTGCCAAGTAGAGAATCTTTTTTCAGTTTAGAATCGATAAATTGAGCTAGAATTGATCAATACAAATTAAGTTTCAGCAATGACTAATCATCGATCCTCAAGTTTGTAATAAAATATTCAGAGCTGTAGCTCTATGCAGAGCTGAGAAAGCCATTGGAAGATTTTCCATGCCACAGCGTGTCTACCAATGAAGCTACGGTATTAGGCGGTGAGCTTTGAACCCAAGCAACTAGGTATGCACGGGGACAACTAGCACCAAAAAAACTCAAAACTTCATTTTAGGAAGCCGAAACTGTGAACTAAAGCTTTT
>CAJNSZ010000406.1:78191-96979 GCA_905329745.1 Rotaria sp. Silwood2 | reverse complement strand
TAATGAAATATAAATTTTTTTTTTTCCAAATAAAAAAAAAAAAATAATAACAGTATACGATGACGCGTATATGTTCGTTCTTTATTCGAAGAAAGAGAATAGAATACGACTGATCACCACTAGTGAGCGAAGACGAATGATGAGCTGACATGAGATTTTCGTGCTCGGAAATGCATTTTTATTGCTCAGAAGTGGTTATATATCACTTGGAAAATCATCTTTGAGAAAATGGGACGTGAATGGATGTGGGTCTGCATATGGCGGTAGGATGTTAATTATGATTTAGCCTGCACTCGCATCCACGCCCATACCTCACACCGACACCTTGTTCGAAAATTTTTTACAGATGATTGAAATGCATCCAAACAAAAGTTTAGATCGTATTGTCTTTATTCATATAAAATTGGCTCGTACCTATGTCGAATTGAACAATGACGAACGAGCACCATCATTGGTTGAAGGTCTACGACGAAACTCTTAGAGTAGCTCACTTCGACTGTGATGCGTATCAGCTGCATATTCTGAGGCGTATATGCGAATTTATTTGTCTTATCTATTTGAAAATAAATGATAAAAAACCAATGATGCATTACTTACGTGAACATGTAAAATACAATGAGCAACATATACCAGATGTAATAGCTGAATCAATGGCGGACATATCTTGACGCTCCAGATTTCGAATGTCGCCTAACGTGTCACGATGTTTTTCTGGAAACAATAAACGACGATCAATTGATTCTGATTCCTGGCCAAAGATCACCACAGTTGTTTTTGGGAGTGTGGGTGGGATGTTGGTGTGGATGAATGGAATAGAAGGCTCACACCCACAAATCCCACCCACACCCACAAACCCAAGGGGGAAACAACTGACTTTATGACTTAGATGATCTAAATGATCTAAATGATCTACGTGATCTAAATGACTTTACAGTCGTAAAAGTCAGTTGTTTTCCTCTTGGATTCTGCTCATGTTCACTGCGGCTGCCGAGTTTCCGTTAGGCTAATGAAACAGGGAAATAATTTTCCATGGTCTAACTGTTATCGACATTCATAAATATGAAGATCCTCAATGCTTAAAATCGAAATTGCAACGTAATCTGGTCCATTATTATACGCATGATATTTTTGAAACTCAAAAAACCGTCGTCATGACAATCGACGAGTATGAAAAATAATCAGACATTATTGCTTTTCTAATTCTAATTCGCTCATCCACTCTAAATGCGTGTCATCCTCACTGAATTGTGTATATTCAAAGAAACTCTGTGAAAAACTCATATATTCTACAGAAACTGAATGGCATGAATATAATTCACATATAAGGAATCAAATCCAAGAACTGGACGCTATTTGGTCTTATATTTTAGCTGTGGGGGAATCCAATGAGCCTAAGAAGGTCCTAATAAGATTCGCGACCGTAATCTATACACTAAGAGCTATGATTGTTTTACTGGGATTTTGGCGTATTCGTTGAAATATTGAATTGCAAAAAATGAGGTCTGAAATTTTTATCTAAGATACGTTTCATAGACTTGATAATACTCTAAAAGTTTTAGTTAACAACAATATTTCTTTATCAAGATAGTGAGTATTCATGTAAACTCGGCTTGCGTGCGAGGTCGTTAACAAATAGTTAGGTTTTGAAGATCCAACATCACAACAAAAGAACATTCAAGTTGCAGTTAATACTTTCAGGCAGCTATATGAACTACCAGACTTACGTAAGAAGAAAATTGAAGACGTGAAATTCACAACTCAATATTCCCGATGAATATATCTACGGATACGCAAGAAATTTACCAAAGGAGTCCTAACATTTGACCCACAGGATATGACCACGAACAGTGGCGAATTCAGGTTTCTGGGAGAGGTGGAACGATGAAAAAAAATGAATTTGAAGGCCCATTGGAACTAGTAATTACAAATTAGTTTTTCGTTCGTTGTTGATAGTAAAACTTCTGACAGAAGGACCGATTACTTCATTGTTCTTCTGTCTAAATTCGCCACTGGTCACGAGTTAGACTAGGGTTTTCTTAGTTTCATTGAGTCCCACGCATAACTAGAACATGAAGTCGAAGAGCATCTTACAGTTGAATATGTTTCTCTGTTAGTCTCGTTTTCAATATTTTCACTTTGAAAATAGTCGTCGCTTTTCTCATTTCTAGTTTTTCCATGTATTCATGATCACCAGATTCTCTAATAATATTTATTCATCTACTTTTTGATAGAAAGTTGAATGTTCGTTTAATTTTAAATTGTAGTTTCATTATTGTTCACGTCAATATCATGTGGATGAAGAACCTTAGATTAAATGTGATTGTTGAAGATCACGTTGTTTTCTAATCAAGAACGACATATTGCAAGAGGCGGTAATAAGATAGACGTATTATGAACCAAATCGAACGATAGACTAGTTGACCTACGTGTTGTTCAGCTGAACATTTAAGCTGAAAGCGACAAGCCAACATAAAACAGGGATGATTGTTCTCTTGGATATCTCCTAGCATATTATAAATTTGGAAAATAGTGAAAATCGAAGTCTCAAAATATAACGAGACACAAATCGAAATATAAGAAGATAGACTATGAAGATTCTCAATCTTCCAGATCATTTAAGTCATAAAATCATAAAAATCATTGAAGTCCTAAAGTTAGTTGCTTTCTCCTTGCATGAGATGCTAAGCATCTTGGCTCCACGACTGCTTTCGCTATTTCTCAATGTAACATGTAGAAATCTCAAGTAATAGTGGGATATAAAGCAAGATACATGATGAAAAACAATAATAATCTTCGATCTTTCAGATCATTTAAGTCAAAAAAAGTCATTTAAAGTCATTTAAATGATTTAAGTCATAAAGTCAGTCGTTTTGGGTGTGGGTGTGGGTGTGTGAGTGTGGATGTGAGTAATGTTTCGTCACACCCACACCCATCCACACCCACACCCACACCCTAAATTGCACTTTTCAATAGTCTTTTTCGAAAGATCATTATTTAAATGATCAACAAGATTCTTTTCAGGTATGAAATAATGACTCAAATACTTTTTTTCAAAATATGTGATCGCATAATTGATGAAATCAATAAAACGATCATATAGTGTTTCATGTGCCCATTTATCTTTGTCTATAGATTCGCATGCCCCCCCCCCCCGCCCCCAGATAAGAACGCCACCCTATATTAGAAGGCAATTCCCAAATAGCTTCCATAAGGCGTAATAGAAGACCATGGAGTTTCCAGAAGATTTTTTTCAGAAATACAGAGGATTTTTCAGGTCTTAGTCCTTAAAAACCCACTTTTTATTTAAAAAACAAGGCTTTGTAATTAAAATTACTTTTTTTTCTAGTAGTGTGTGGGTGTGCACTCTTAAAAAAATCCGTATCCTAGAAAACAAAAATGGGCTCGGAAACCCATTCGGAAACTCTTTTAGGTTCTCGAGAGGGTTTCCGAATACTGAAAACGTTTCTAAAAATACTCTTTCGGTTTTCGAACGTTGGGAAATCCTTTCATTTCCGAGAAGACTAAATTCGACACTCTGAAAGTATTCTAGAATACCTTTTTCTTGCTATTGGAAACGGAATAGTTTCCGAGGAAACTAATAAGGTATTATAGAAAATCCAAATTATCAAAAAGGCTGGATTGGTAGCCGAAAATATCTTTTCGATTCCGGTACGGTTTCCGCAAATACTGAATCAAAAAATGATATAATCGGAAACCGAAATGGGTTTCCAAGTCTCGATTGAATATTCTATAGGATTTTTGAGGTTTTACACGTTTCTCGAAAGCTTACAAAGTTCATGATTGGACTTCAAAAGCTTAAAAGAGAGGATTAGGAGCTGGAACTTTTTTTCGATATTAGCTTTTGTTCAACTTTAAAGATCTTAATTACACTGAAAAATGGTGATGTATTTAGTATATGTTATTGAATTATTTAGCATTTCCGTTGTGTGAACATTTCTACAAAATGTAAAGCCGTAAGGTACTTCCGAGATAATCTAATGATATTGGTGCATATTGGCGTGGGTTTCATTTTTCAATATGCAATAAAAAATAGATGTTAATAATTCGTAATCGAATGACATAAATAATATATTTGGAATAAAGGTCTTTTTGTCTTCCTTTTTTCATTAAATTTCATTTAAATGAAGATAAAATTATGGCTATCTTGGCTTTCAAAAATTGGAGAAAGTAAAAGCGTTAGAAGTTTCTAACTCCAAGTGAATATTATTAGTGGCTTATTTGTAAAAGTTGTAGGATTGAAGATGTTCTAACTAGGTGGAAAACTGCAACTTGAGTGAACATGTTAGTAAATTAATATCATTTGTATGATAAATAAGCAATATATTTTTACATGGTTTTCACAAGGAAATGGATTATGGATCTATAGAACTGTTGTCTATTTAAATGATTTTTTTGATATTACAGTTGAGGCACGTCGTTTTATTAACGGAAGCTTGATTTCAGTAGGCTTAAAAAGTAAATCACCTACGAGAAAAAGACTGATTGTTATGCTATTTATCTTCATTAAACGTCTTCCATTCTAATTCTTATAATAACTTTTACAGAAACCGGTTTCTCCTCAACCATCAATTGCAATTGACGATGAGAATCTAAAAATTTATCTTGATTGGTCTTATATTTTTTCATCCAATTCCATTGAACAAAACACTGCTGCACTTATTGATTTGTACTGTTTGATGGACCTCAAACTTCATCCTCATCCAACTGCTTTAAGATTTTTATAAGTTTATTTGATGAACGATAAACATCAGCAGTCAAATGGTATTCGTACATTCTGTAAAAAATATAATATCGAACTTCAAGATAAGCCTATACTAGCATCTAATTCTCAACCTGAACAAATAGAAAATAATGAATCATTGGGCAATGATACTTCGAATGATGATGGTGTTTTAACAGTTACTCGAGAACAAAATAATAGCCAACAGCTCTCCGATCAGATTCGCATGTTGCAATCTCCACCAATTTCACCACGGCAGCAAAGCTCATCTAAGCAAAAAGCAAATGAAGTACATAATTGTGAACAATCATTAACAAAAAACCATCAACCAACTAAAAAGCCTGCACGAGCTACTTGCTGTAAACGATGATGAAAACAATGCATAATACTATAAAATCAAATAAAACTTTTCGATCCTTCTTTTCACCTAGTCTTTCAATAATGAACTATCTTTGTTTAAATTACTTTTCATAGAAAAAAAGTACAAAACATCTTTTTTTTGTAAAATTGCTCTCTTCTCATTTTCAAATAGCAGAAAATCTGCCTTTTTAATCATTCTTTTTAACCAAGTACTAAGTAATACATACACAATTACATCTAATACACACTTACTTCTGTTTTAACTTCTTTGTTTTTTTCCTTTTTTTTAAATAAACGACTAGGTTCATCAAATGGACAATGATGGCAACGAAATAGCGTCCAACTCCAAGTTCCACACCGTCGTGCTCCATATGAGAGAAGAATTCAAGCTCAAGCCTGATTATCTATTAATAACAAGAATAACAATGTGTTTCTTAAAGTTCTTATTATCTGAATAATGCAGAAACAATCTTTTTCATATTACAGATGCGAAAAAACTATTGCTTCCTGCTATAAGTAACGAATACACTCACAAGGGAACATTCCCAGGTATCGGAATGCTTTTCAGTCGGAGTTTTGCGCATCTTGTAGTCCTTAGTGAACTATGTCTACCATAAAAAAAAGTTTAGGTTTCTGGTCAATTCTTACCGAGATATTGAGTTTTTAGTAAATTTTCTCTATGGTGTCTCAGTTTTACAGCAAAACTATATTCTTGAATTTTGACCTGCAACTTCGTGTACATAAATGCCTCAGCTAGGCTAGCTTCCATAAGAAAATTCAGAACTTTTCGACAGAGTCTCTCCGAGATAAGAAGTTTTCAAAAAATGCATACTATACATATTATTTATGAAAAAGAATCTGAACCCTAATAGTTATATATCTCAAAGAGACTTTGTCCAAGAGTTCTGAAACTTTCTATGCAAGCTAGCCTAGCTGAGGCCTTTATGTACGCGAAGTTTCAGATCAAAATTCAAGAATATGGCTTTGCTGCAAAACTGGGACACTATAGAGAAATTTGACTAAAAACTCGATATCTCGGTAAGAATAGACCAGAAACCTAAACTTTTTTTATGGTAGACATAGTTCACTAAGGACTACAAGATGTGCAAAACCCCGACTGAAAAGCGTTCCGACAACTGGGAATGTTCCCTTGTCAGTATATTTCAAGCGCTCTGTGTATTTAACGACAAGTAAATATTTTCCTCTTATCTATCCATTCAAAAACTATCGTCATCACATACAGCAATCATAAATGCATAAAAACCCCTATTTGAATTGCCCCCTTTCTAGCTTAAACTAATCGCAAGAAAAACATGTATATTACTCAGGCAAATATGCCCTAACAATGAACCCCCATAGTTTAATACTTGAGTCAATTTAATAGAAACAATCTACCAATCATAGCAAATATCTAAACGACAGTTCGTGACGTCCAAATGCTTCTATCAACATCAAACCGTTAATAACACTCCAGCTACAGTCACAAAGATTCTTGTGGCATCAAGTTGTTAATTCTGATTATTCTGGCAAGATTGGATTGACTATTGTATATAATATGAAAAATAACGTGGTGTATGGTACAAGCCGTGATACGATACCACGTGCATTATTAGAATTACCTGTAGAAAAATTTACCAAAGGTTTTATAATGTGGGGAGCCATTGGTAGTCGTGGATTAATACCAAAAGATGGACCAATCTTTATCGATGAATTTTTGGATGAATATTCATGGAATCGTAATAAAAAAAGAACATTGAACAGTCAAAGATATATTGATTTATTGCAGGAAAGGATAATACCTTCTATTGAACAAATTTATCCTAATAATGATTATATTTATCAAGATGATTGTGATTCAATTCATCGTTCGAAAGATGTATTGGAATTTATTGAAAAAAATATCCCCGATCGAATCATGCCTATGGATCAAGCATCAAAATTAGATGATGTATGGCCAATAGAAAATGTTTGGTCTATAATTCGAACGAAGTTAATGAAAAAGGATTATAAAGATTTATCTCAAGTTAAAACAGAAATCGTGAAAATTTGGAAGAATTTTGACATTAGCTTATGTTTTCGAATGATGTCGAGTATACCAAAAAGATTACAAGCAGTGATCAAACAGGATGGTCGACGAGTTCTTAAGAGTGATTTTTGACTATTTTTATATCGAATACAATAGTTAGCGTTATTGATCTTACTGATTTTAATACTAAACCAGATGCATTTCTCGTTTTTATATTAATAAAAAACACATCTAAGATGCAAGAAGCAAAAAATACATGTTCTGAAAATTTTTCAAAATTTTGTTTGACCTCGTTCTCCCATGCAACTCATGGTAATGGAATATATTTTTTTTGTTTGAAAGCTTAGATGCTGCTCTTCCAAAATCTATCTTCAAAATCAGTCTACGATGGAATATGAGAAAGTTATGAAAAAGTCAAAAAGGGGGTCGAAACTTATGAAACACCCTTTATGATTTTTACTTTCAGTTTAGTATTCGGTTTAATATATGTCGTGAGTTATTACCATTTTTAAAACGAAATCTATAATTCGATTTTTGTTTTTAGTTTGAACAACGATTCGATAGTTGCGGTTCGTTATTATCACTTTTAAAGTTGAAACTACATCTTTATTTTTATTTTTATCTTTGTCTTCGATTTGAAATTTGCGGTGAGTTATTATCATTTATAAAACTAAAATTACATTTGGTTTTTATTTTTAGTTTCATCTGCGACTTGACATTTATGGTGAGTTATCATTATTTCTAAAACTAAAACTAAAACTACATTTTTATTTTCACCTTTAGTTTCGTGTTCAATTTGATATTTGTGGTGAGTTATCATCAAGTTCACAAAGAAAAGAAAAACAATATTTTTGTTTTTATTTTTAGTTAGGTGTGTGTGTGGGTGTAGGGAGGGGATGGGGGTCAGTGTGGATATAGGATGTGGGTGTGTGGTATAGATCTTCAACTTACCCACACTCACACTCCCATGTAAAAAGTGAGTGGAAAAATCGGAATCTAATCGATTTTTTCTGCTTAATAATCGATTCAAATGGCACGATTTTAATCAATTATTTGACTTTAGTCGATTTTAATCTAAGATATTGGCATTATAGCTTACACGAGTGAGTGTGAATCGATGTCGTATATAGGAATGTGTCAAGGGTAGGGCTAGTACTGCACTTACCATTTGTTGACGTAAGGAGTCACAAAAAAATAATAAAAAATTCAAGTTTTTAAGTGAAAACTGGAGAAAAATGCGTTTTTAAGCCATAGCAATTAAAATCGATTAACAGTCGAATAATTGATTAAAATTTGTTAAAAATTGAGAAATCAGGTTGAAATCTGATGAAAATCGTGCTATTTTAATCGATTATTAAGCAGAAAAAATCGATTAGATTCCGATTTTTCCACTCACTTTTTACATGGGAGTGTGAGTGTGGGTAAGTTGAAGATCTATACCACANTCATGTTCATTCGATAATGAACTAAAATAGCTATCTGTTGCACTTGGTTTATCTGTTACATTTGCATTTAAATTTATATTAAGAAAATATTCGACAAGACGTATATGTCCACAATAACATGATAAACAAAGAGCATTTAAACCCCAAGGTCTATATTGATAGAAAATAAAAATAAAAATAAAAATAAAAATTCTTTTTTTAACAATAGGATGTAATTAATTATGTTACTTCAATTTCTCAGAAAGTAAACTAGAAAATTGTGACTTTTCTAGTGATGGAATTTTCTTTACGTGTATATCTCTTCGATTGGTTCACGTTGATTCTTGTATTTGCATAATGTACCAATCAAATTGGAACAACAAATAATGTGACTTAACGTCGACTAATATAAAAACTGGAAGGTATCCTTACTCTTCATAACGTTTTCCAAAATGATGCAATGGTAGCAAACTTCCAATGTTTCAGTTCGTTCAAAGTTGTCTTCAAGACTTTTGATGACAAACTCTGGTAGATGTTGTTATTACTATAGTGATGTTCTTTGTGTTTGACTTCTTTACTACTTTTTCTTTTGAAATATAACATATACGCTCTTCAATTTAGATTTCAAGCAGTAGAGAATAAATTGATGTTTTATGTTGAAATTTTCAATGTTTCTATCAAAAAACTAGTTTGAGATCGGTGCTATGACTAAGAAATACATCAAATCAAATACTAAAAAGAATGCTTGTCTGTATTGTTTGTTTGAGCCTATTTGATTAATTACTCTTGAGTCAAAAGCAATTTATTCACAAAAAGAAGAAGAACAACGATAACTTTGGTTTTGCAAAAGAATTATTCGATGTTGCTTTATAAAATTAGTATTGGAAATAAAGGATAATGATGGATTATAGTCATAGAATTAATGAAAGAGTAATGGTAATATATTATATGTAACTAATCTTCATCATAATACTCTGCATATTTGTGATCATAACATTTCTTCAAATGACCATGATGACCATATTTTTGAGCAGCCGCTTTGGCACTCACTTTTTGTTCTTTTAATCTTTTTTCCATATTTTCTGCCAATCGAATTAACATTGCAACCATACCTCTTTCGTCATCTAAATGTTCTACTTCCTTAAGCAATATTATTTGTTCAGTAATTAATGCAATGGCTTCATCCCTTCGATGGTTTTTTATGAGTTCAGCGATTCTATCATCCATTTCTCCTGAAACTTGAATTGCATGCAAGGTTTTGACTTTTGGATCAATCGATTGAATGAGTGATTCATCATTGACGAATGTTATCGATAATTGTCCAGTTACAACTAATGGTTCATCATCGACATGACCAGGCAAATTATATCTCAATTGATAATTGACAACTTCAACTTCTGTACCTTCGGACACTGTTCCAGCAACTGTAAACTCACAAAGAATAACGCGAAGATTGTCTACATGAAGATCACCAAGATTTGCACCACATGCTACATTTTCATGACCCCATATTTTTGTCACAATAGCATTATTACAACCACGAATCATTAGTTGTGTTTGTGTTCCACAAACATCAAAAACACTCTGCAGTGCTTTTGTCATCAAGTCAATGATAACTTCAGCCGATTCAAGAAAAAAGAATTGACCGCATCCAGCTTGAGCAATGCCTTTCATTATTGCGGCATCAAAATCTTCTCCAACACCGAACGAATCAATTATAATTCCTTTTTCGCTATATTTTGCAACAGCCTTTGTGATTTCTTCTTTGGTCTTTAATCCAACATTCGCTAATCCATCGGATAAAACAAACATACGCTTGGAAAATCTGGGATGTGGATATTTTTCAAGAAGATTGGCACCTGTTTCGATACCGCCCGATAAGAAAGTTTCACCACCAGTAGTTATTCCTTTAACAACTGAATAAAGAACTTCACGACCCGATACTGGTGAATTCTCAAACACCGTCCAAACCTTTGTATCATAAGCAACAAGATGTACAACATCATCATCATGCAATAAATTGAGTACAGCGATAACAGCTTCCTTCGCAAATTCCAATTTATTGTTCGATGACATTGAACCACTACGATCAAGTATCAAAACCATATTGATAGGATTTCGTCTTTTTGTATCAACATTATCTTCGATTTTCTTTGTTTCGATTTCAATTCTAGCTCTCTTTGTATTTGTTACACCAATAACTGCATATTGATTGTCTGGAATACAACGAATATTAACCGAAGCCATTGTTTCAGTGCTCATTTTTTTTTTTCGTTCTGGTTTCTATCCAATCTACAATATGGAGAAATCCACATTTAAACATATCCATAGGGTAAGATCAACATCTAAAGACATCTTTAGTTTTTCTGTATACTGCGGAATAGTTCTGAGTGTGCTCTATTCGAGAAAGGTGTGAGTGTGATTGTCATCGTTTCTATTATTTCGAAAGATGTTATCTTGATCTGTGAGCATCTTTCCTATATCCAAAAGTTTATAGAGATTAATCAATTCTATTCTGGTAAGATTATTCTGATCTAGGGTGTAATGTCAAAAGTCGTTTATTTATTGCATAGTTTGACTTTTCTCTCTTTGAAATTGAAGCTGTAAACGAGATTGACATGCACAACTCATCTTCATGGTATGAAACTATCTAACGGAAAAAGGCAATAGTTTTTCAATCGCTGTCCTGAAATAACAATTGAAACTAGGTGTAAAGTTAAAATAAGTAAATTGCAAAGATTGATACTTTACTTACTTTTATGTTGCTTTCTTTCACAAACTACGATGCAACTCAATATGTTCTCCCTATTTATATGATTCATCAGAATTGCGTAATGTTTCACAAGTATTGCAACATACAGCAACAAATAATAGAAATACATGACATTTAAAAAAAAATGCGTAAATGTAATAACATGAGTCATAAGGATGCTCTGCTTAGTTGAATAGAAATAAAAAAACTAAATCTATACTTTCAAATCATCTTTTAATGCGAAGTCATACAAGTTTTGATCTGCTGAGAAAGGACCTCGATTTTCCTTAGAAGATTTTTTTTTCTCGTTGAGAGCAGATTAGGGACGGCTTGAATAGTGATGTTTTCACAGTATGCATAAAGAATTATTCAGAAAATCTATGAGCTCAACAGCACTTGAAGTATCTCCGAACATATTTAGGTGTTTGTGTGAGTCTAACTAGCGATGCGGACGAGTGTATGAACCTTGAGAAAGCTAAAACATTCGTACAACCGGCACTCATATTATCAGTCTGCTCGGTCCACAAGCATACTCTAAGGTTTGTGTTTCAAAAAAAAATGTTTTTCTCCTTGAAAGCTAGTTAAAAAGAATCATGTTTCAATGTTAATAAAATCTATATTTAGATAGGAATTACATGGAAATACAAATGCTTGCAGAGAACCACACATTTTTCGTTATTTTTTTCTCTATAAATATGAATGAAATAGAAACATTCAAAATGATGACCTAGACAGTCATGATGATCAATATAAAATATAAATTACTCGAGGAAAAGACAAATCATAAAAATATGTAAAAAGCCAGAGATTGACCAGAAAATAGTGACTATCCACAAGTCAGATCCTATAAGAGATCCTGATACAAAACAAATATGTGGGTGTAAATGAGTAAAGATAACCAACATCGTCATTCACATTACCATAGATAAGAGCATTGCCTATCCACATTTCATGTTTCTCACATGATACGTAACGATGCGCCATCTGACACTGCCTATAAAGCATACTTTTCAACCAATAATTGAAAAGAACACTGAAAAACAAAACCAGCATCATCTGATTCTTCTTACTTTTTTCCAACATTATCAGCGACCAAGTCAACAGAATGTAAAAAAAAACTAATCCACATACATTCATACGAAGTCTATATCGTAAACTACAAAAAAGAATTATTTCAGTATCTACTGCATCGTTCTAAATTAGAATACATTTCGTAACATGTCGGTCGAACATTTTCGACCACCTGTTCTTCCCATAGTCACTCATACGCCTTACTTGAGTATTTGGTGCACGGCCAATCATTTGACTGACCCATGGTGCACTCATTGGACGGGGCATGTCGAAGCCATGTGTGTTTTCATACGAATCGATGGGCGTATGTTGCGTTTTATGGGCATGCACTCTAAAAAAATCTGTTTCCTTGAAAATCCAAACGACTCCGGATACTGTTCCGGAAATTCTAAAAGGTTTCCGGTTTCAGAGATATCCTCTTGCTTTCCTGATTTCAAATTATTCCATCGGATAGCGAGATGGTTTTCGAATGTTCTAAATCTCAAAAGAGTATAATCGAAAATCGAAGTAGAATTCTGAATTTTTTGGAGACCTTCGAAGATAACGACCACCTCCTAAACGTAAATCAGATGAAAAACTTGGATCTGAGCTTTTCTTTCAGGAGATTGATTCATCAAAACAAAAAAGCAACTCGAAATCTCCGCCCAAAATAACGTTAACAATAAATATATATTCACAAACGACAACAAAATCTGTTTTACCGGCTCTTTCTTTCTCTTTTACTGGAAACGGTTGGCTTTTTTTTGTTTTTTTCTTCTACAAACAGGCCCTCATTCGTTTATCTTTCACACCTTTGTGAAATATTCATTGACCTAGAGAGTTTTTTTCATCAACATCTGAGAGATATTCATTCATGGAATTTCATTCGTTTGGTAGGGTGTGGCTGTGGATGTGGATCTTCTCATAATTTACACCCACCTGCATACCCACACCCTATAATTTATAATTTATAATTTTCGAAGGGCGTCATGTTAAAATAGCAAAAAAGCAACAGATAAATTTTATACGAATTATCAATTTATAATTTGAATTGAGATATTTATTAATAGTGTCAAAGTTGAAACTTGAATTCAATTGCTGAAAACTTGTTTCGAGTATTCAGCTGAGATGTAGGGCACGGAAAAAAACTAGGACAGTTGGTGTGAAGTATCGAGAACCCTCAAAAATCTTTCGGTGTCTTCTCATGCGTGTTAAACCCGTTGACGCCTCTAAAAGTCTTAAGGGGGCACCCCCCCCCCCCCCCCCCCCCCCCCCCCCCCCCCCCCCCCCACAAGACACGAAAACAACGGGCTTTTGTTTTTTTTTGATTTCAGATTTGTTTCTTTTTTTGAAGACTAATATTNTTTCATGAAATGGAAATTTTTTTTAGGGTAGCCAAATAGTTAAATGTTTTTCTACGAAACAGAGCAACAGACAAATAAGTATTATATGCAAAATATGTTAAGCTTCGACAAAAATCTTCACTCACTGTTCATTCCTTGCTTTCATCATACTTTCTCAATATTATTCACTGTGATCAGTTATCGTTTCAAAAGAATTATTTTTGACGCATACTACATATCACGGTATTCAAAACTTCTCTTCCATTTTACTTACCCTTTCCGTGATTACTAACAAAAAAGTTCCATGACAAATCAATAGAAAATTGTTTAGCCAAAAATGTCAAGTTTTTAAATAATTATCTCTGCTTGAATTGACTGGCACTGTCATCACTGAAGATGATTAATTCTTTTAATGATGGCATCATTATTTTTAAACGTGTTAAAATATGTTCAAGACATTTAGATACTGTGTATTTATTATGTGATGGATCATCAGATGCAATAACCATGGGGTAAGTGGTTGAATGGGTCCATATAAAGGGTGTCCCAGAAGTTCTGAAACGATTTTAAAATTGTTCGTTCTCGCATTCAACAAAAGCAAACTTCTTGAAACTTTGACAGATTATTGTACATATCAAGTACTACATAACTAAAAAGTTCCAGGTCGATAGCTCTCACTATGGGTGAGAACCAGTAACAACATCGTCATGTACTGTTTTTTCAATTTTTCTGATCATCTTCCGGGTGTGCCAAAATGTCTGTATTTTGATTTAGGTAGACGATAAAATCTTGAATTTTTTTCAAAAGATGCGCCATGGACGGCTCTACAAAAATTGTAATAACAAATCTCTATTGGCTTCTGTTAATGATTTCTGCCATACTCAAAATGAAAAACCTACATGACAGTACTACTTCTCACCATATTGTGCGTAACCAAAAAAGGTTTAGAAGACATTTTTTTTGTTTTCCAATAGGAATTTGTTCATACAGCTTTTGTAGAGCTTTCCACGGTGCATCTTTTGAAAAAAATCAAGATTTTGTCATTTTCTCAAGCTGAGATACATTCAACACTAAAAGGTCTTCCAAACAATTTTTGATTATGTACAATATAGTGAGACGTAATAGTGTCATGTCGGTTTTTCATTTTGAGTATGGCAGAAATCATTAACAGAAGTCAATAGAGATTTGTTATTACGATTTTTGTAAAGCCTTCCATGGCGCATCTTTAGAAGATATTCAAGATCTTATCGTCTATCAAAACCAAGATATAGATATTTTGGCACACCCGGAAGACAGCACAATTGAAAAAACAGTACATGACGATGTTGTTACTGGTTCTCCTCCATAGTGAGAGCTAAAGACCTGAAGCTTTGTAGTTATGATGTACTTAATATGCACAATAATCTGCCAAAGTTTCACGAAGTTTGCTTTTGTTGAACCCGAGAACGATCAATTTTAAATTCGTTTCAGAACTTCTGGGACACCCTTTATGTGTAAAGATTGTGATGTAGGTCTTTGTGTTGTTGGCTGTTTCGAGGAATATCATACTTTATTACATTTTTAGCTTTTTGTATTAACTTTGCTTCTCACATGTTATTAAATGTGTCTGGTGTACTTGTATACGTGTTTATTTCTTTTGTTTCAAAATAAACACTGCATTTTTTGAATTAAGTCTGGATGAAAAAGTCATGTTTAATACGTAGTTCTCAACTATAATTGATTTTGTAGGCGAAAATCGAATTTTTTTTCAAAAAGAAACAGCCGGTCCCCAAAGGGTTAAAGTGAAGGTACTTTAACTTTAATTTTAAAGTTTAAAGTTACAGTTAAAATCAATAGAGAATTGATCATGAAGAGCTAAAATTTATTTTTCACTTTAACTTGGATATTTTAAAGTTAAAGTATTAAAGTGTTTTACTTTAGTTAAAGTTTAAAGTGTTTTAGTTTAACTTTAACATGTAAAGTAAAGCTAAAGTGCCACCCATATGGATAACTAGAAATGATGAATAAAGAGCAAGGAATTATTTGAGAAAACGTGAAAACTTCAATATCATCTGCTTGTGAATGTTTATATCCTTGATGATAATCATAATCGCTATGTTGTAGTTGTCGATTTTTATTATTTTTATTTTTGACTTGATGATATTGAGTTAATATGTTGAAAACTAAGTAATTGAATAATATCTTCAACAAAGTATTCTCGAACATTAACCGTTCTTCCTTTAACTTTTATTATTAAACAATCAAAAAAAATACTGATGGAATAAAGTTACATCAATCGTTGCTAAACACTTACAAAAAATAATAAATAAATCATTTTCTGTGTTAAATATTTTAATATACTGAATATTAGAATAACTTGTAATAGAGGATAAGCTTCAAGCATGTCAAGAAATAACATATCTTGGCCAAAGTAGAACTAGAAGTATAAACTTTTGTGCCACGTGTGACTATATCGCCACTATTTCTTCCAGCTCTCAATTTCATTCTTATTGCAAACTAATCGACTAAAATATTTAAAAGACGATAATAGTTTATAGTAAAAAGCATACTTTTAGATTTCATATTTTTCAAGTAGTTGTCGTCAAAATTTTGAATTTATTACTCAATCGAGCTCGTCGAATTATGGCTGGTTCACAAGCATTGTTGAAGTATCTCAATAAATTGAACGAATCATTTTGAAAAAAACTCAAATTGACTGTTAATCTCCCTTACATGACGGTGAAGCCCTAATATTTTGTCGATTCTCTGTGTCAATGGAAAAAAGAAACAAATAAAACCATGGTACAGTGCACATTTTTTCCAATCTACGATTCACTCTCTTTCCGTTCTTTAAGCTGTTCGATCGATGAGTAATAAAACAAGCAAAAGAAAGACAATATTTTTATGAGGAAAAAAGCTAGGAATGTCAATAATATATGATCATGATTCCTTTGACGTAAACGGATGATTGCGCACAAACGAAATTTATTTAATGATATACTTATATAAGCAACGTCATGCTTTTATCTTTTGCATACAACAAATATCAATACATTACAGTGTTGTTCTTGTCGTCAGTACACAATATTTCGTACGAATGCAGCGAGTAAACGTAAGTCTTTTAAAATTGTATTCTTTTCAGAAGGCCTCTTTCATCATCTTATTATTCAGCAGATTTTCCTATCCTTAGTGGTACCGCTAAACTTGTATAGGATTTGTTTTTGCATCATAATAATTATTTTCCTTCTGACAAAAATGCTTCGAAGTTCTGTATGAAATGAATAGGAAATATCAAGGGAGAAAAGGCACATTTTAAAGATTTCAAAAGATTGTGGGAGATTTCAAGCGATTTTTTATAAATTTTACTTTACTTGTATTTCCATAACCACAATGAGTGAAAAGCTACAATTATAGCAAAGAGTATTAATTTGAGAATGTGCGCCAAGAAACAAATAGGCCAAGGAATCTTCAAAGGGGATCTTATCCTTAAACTGGCTTAACTTCTAGGATTGTTCTAGGTATTGTTCAATCATAACGAGGTATTACAAGTACTCAGTAATTTTATTATTGTTTCGCTTGAGAGCAGTCTACTCACTTTACGAAACAATATGAGAACCTGATGAAAATAGCATGAGCCGGTAGGTCATTACACAGGATACTCATTTCAATACTTCTAGAATTCGTATTGTTTGGGGAGTTTGTCTGTTATTTGCTACCACTTCTATATTCACTAAGTTAGATTCTACGTTAATCGAAAGTTTTCTGCTAGTGTTAGAAGAAAACTTGAATATATGTATGTTGAAGTGGTATATATTGGTCAAGTTCATCAAGGGCAACAGTATATTCTCAAATATTTAATGGTGCTGTTAGCAACCTCAGTAAAAGAATATTTGAAATCAAAAAGTCGCTCCCATCTATTGCAATACCCATCAGAGAGGAGTATGGTACGGGTGAGTTTCGAATTTGGCATGCTTCATGTGATAGAACTCAAAATGGTGATCCTATACAGCTGCTATGGTCTCGAAATTGCTTTTGATGCCAATATTAGCATCACTAGTTTAGAATCCACTTTAGTAAGCATTCTATCGTTTGATGATACGTTGTCGTTGCCACGAAAGCTAAACAGGTGAAAACGCGTAGCATGTTGGGATATTGCTTTCGCTGTTACATGCCATAATATACTTGTTTTGGCAGAGTCCTGCTTGAGATTACAGATGAAATCGATACCAGTAGAGATTTCATGTCGGTCGGTCTACCGGTATTTACGGGTCGGAAGAGCATTTACTCCTCAGACTACACTATACAAAAAAGAGTAGCATCATAAATCCTTTAAGGGTTTATGAAAGTACAACGTATAATAAACGCTTTAAGAGTTTATGAAAATGAAATACCCTTTCATAAATCCATTCATAAGGGTTTATGAAAATTTCACATATAATAAGAAGGTTTCATTAAACGTTGCAGTTTCATAAATTCTTTACGGGTTACGATTCTACGCTTCTTTTTCACAATGATCTGCTGTTGGCTAGGCCTAAGCAAAATATAAAATAAAATAATCTTTTAAATATATTCTTACCATTACATCTATTTTTTCACATAAATCTAAAGAAAAAAAGGATTTAATTTGATAAATCAAGACTTGCTATGGGATCTCGTATTGAGATTGCGAGTGTTAGTTTATCTTGTTGTTCATAATAACAAAGAGAAAGTATGAATAGCAAAGCTTGCTAGAGCAGCTCTTTTCAGACTGAAATGTGTAACTCACATAGTTTTTAGTTTGATTATACTAATAGAATGTGGACTAGGTGAAATATCTTTAGCAGATTATAACTGTTTTCCAACGTAATTGATCTCTAGACAGTCGACATATCTTATTTGTTTCTGCATTCCGAATAGAATTTCCTTTTCCTTTTCATATACTGGCACTCTTTTGGTTTTTTTTGTTCAATTGAACCCGATAACCATGGTTAACCGCGAACTTGGTGCATCATTTTTCTAAACTCTTAGAAAATTCTTAGATTTTAGCCAAAATCGCGTCCCCTTTGTAATGGGAGTGAGAAGTTATTATTATTTTTTGTTATTAATAACAATAACAATAACAAAAAAAGTTATT
>CAJNSZ010000406.1:32724-78097 GCA_905329745.1 Rotaria sp. Silwood2 | reverse complement strand
AATATAACAAAGTAGGAAGTATTTGATGATGAAAACAAAAGTAAAGAGTTTTATGGCCATGATTTTATTCTTAATGAATAATTTAGTGACGATAAAAACTTTATTTATTTAAATATTTCGAAGAAAAATAAAATACAATATAATTCAGCATAAAAGATGTTTTAATGTTGAAACAGATATCTTGATGAAGTTTTTGTTCACTGAAGTATACCATTAGCATAAAATAAAATAAACTAGAAGAAATAATTTATTGAGCTGCTTTCAATTTCATCACATGTGTAAGTGAAATTTATGCAGCATTCTAGTTTTATACTTATATGTGACACACAGGACAAACATCGAATAACTATAATAGAAATCAAATCAAACTGAAAATACTTACTTTTATCTAATAGTTACTTTAATAGTTTATAAACCTTCCATATAGATTAAAAACATATGCTCTCAGAAGGTGTCATAGATTTGTCTTACGGATGTTAATATTCGTCTCTTCGATACTCGGCTTCATGAACAAATGTGGAAAACATCGAAGATTCACCAATGAGATTTCATATGTTGTTGTGTAATTCAATATAATCAACACAAACAAATATAATCTCAATTTTGGTGGCCTTCGACATGTTCGATCGACCCGAAGCGTCGATATTACGCGACGATAGCAGGGTTTCGTTATGATCGAAACACACCGGAAGCCGGGTTTCTAACTCAGACATAAAAAGTCCAAATCAATTCGAAGTACGAATATTGTTTTTGCATAAGCAAGTCTTTCACCAGCGAGAGCACACGTTTCCAATCTGCCATCGAGTTGGTTGTTAAGCCGCCGGGTGTGTGCTTTTGTTGCACAACACGCAGTTGATGATCAAAATTGGAATGCAGAAAAAGGACTTCAAAACACGACTTTATATAGTTGACGATGTTATTGCACAAGCAATTACCAACATAGAATATTTGAGAAGAAAAGAACGACAAAAACAAAATTACTTTGCATGACTTGATGATGGTGCAATCAATGTTTTTCTCTACTACCGAAATAACATGGTCACATGATAAGAATATGATGAAAATATAGTAGTCGAGAGTGACAGCCAATAAAAAAATGAGAGAGTCTCAGATCAAAAAAGTTTCATTGGATCTTTTCATTATCTAACAGGATCCGAGCTTCAACGCTACATCTGATTCGACTATATTTTTGATGATTATTTATGAGAAAATTATAGTTATAGTTTGTGTTACACCGAAAATAATCTTATATTTTTAATTTTACTAATTATTATTGAGAGAAACAATTTTATTTTAATATTTAGCGTCTAAAATACTAACTAGTTCTTCATATTGATAAATTGTTGATTCATTTTTATTAATGTGTTCCTTTTTATTTATGAAATGTTCGCAGATTAAGAAATTTGAACCGGTTCTGATGAAATTCATATCTAGGTCATACTGTTAAAGAAAATCTTGATTGAGTTGCTAATGATCAAGTTAAATATTAAAAGTATCTTTCTGTTCAATCAATAAGTTTTATTAAACAAGTTAATGATGATTTACTAATTTCTATGTTAAACTAAAAATACTTTCTCAATCTTCTATGTAAAAATGTTTCACATGGATTCGCTTCTTTTGCTGTTAAATGAGGGTGTGGATATAGCTGAGTAGATGTGGTTTTCGGTATGGATGTGCTATGTTAGCGTATTGTATGAGGCTATAGTTGATCCACAATCACATACATACCTGATTTTAAAACATGTGGTCGAGTTGAAAATCAAGAATCACCAAGAAGAAATAAAATAATTTCTAAAGAAACTCAATGTAAATAGAGTTTTAAAATATTTTGAAAACAATCAAGTTAGTTATTTTAATTCACGATGATTATTTGAAAAATGATTGCAGATCAGAGATGTCCATCGCGGCTGAAAATCTGCCGCTGTCTTTTACATAGATCGGCGTCGCGGCGCTGCCGCGCCACGATGTGCTAAAAAACTTGCCGCTGTCACAGCGATATTTTAGCAAAATGTTACAATACTGCTACTATAACTACATGAAGAAAAAAAATGGTATTTGTCGGTCTACAGTAGTCATACAGTCGAGTTTTCCCTTAAAATCAATGAGGAGTAACAGTTTAATTGTTATAGTAACAACTTACTTCTAAGTAGATATAGAATAAGTATAACTCATAAGACCACATCGACTTTTTAAGTTCTTTGTGAAACAACGAAAGAGTCTGAAGAAAATGGCAGCTTTTTAATTTTTCACGTAATAGCTTCAATTCAAAGAGAAATGAAAATTCAAGTGACTTTGAAGATGATTAGAGGGTTTAGGAAATATAATTAAAAAACAAAAAAAATAATTATAAAATGCATTAATATGCAAGGTGTTAACAGAGACTTATTCTACATTTTCAATTTGCAATAGTTTGCTAGATCTAGA
Organism: Rotaria sp. Silwood2; assembly: GCA_905329745.1. Classification (NCBI taxonomy): domain Eukaryota; kingdom Metazoa; phylum Rotifera; class Eurotatoria; order Philodinida; family Philodinidae; genus Rotaria; species Rotaria sp. Silwood2. The sequence goes on along the minus strand of CAJNSZ010000406.1, from coordinate 75,673 downwards.
CCCGGAAAAAATTAAAAAAAGTAACATTAAAACAAATTGATTAATCATGGTTACTTATCATATTTTCGCCTTCTTAATAAAGAAAAAGCATAGAAACAGACTTTAGCGACCAAAGCATGTAGCTTAAAATGATATTAAAAATATGTACTACACGTAAGACGATACAATAAACACTTTCAAATCGTAATCTGTGTATTTCTACTATCATCCTAATTAACTTACATAGCTTAAAACTTCCATCAGTTTCACATACAATAAAATCATCGTAAAATGCAAGATTTAGAGAACATAAAAAGTTTAATTTGTCTAATTTATTGGGAAGACTAGTTTAATATAAGCTCCGAAGGTAAGATTGTTTCTAGAAATTACACAGTGAATTTCTGTAAAAGCTCACGCCGCGGCGCTGTCACGGTGGCCAAAAAAATAAATAGCTGCTACCGCGCCGCTACCGCGGTGCCGTTTTAAATGATCTGCGGCGCCGCATTAATCTCTAAAACAAACCTGCCGCTGCCGCGCCGTGATGGACATCTCTGTTGCAGATACACTTATTTGAAATAAAACTAAGATTCTTCGAGTGAAATGACAAAAGCTTTAGACAAATCGTTTAAATTCTTCAACAGTTGTTCATGATTTTTCGTACGACGGATTCCTGAGACATTTGTTTAGCAGAATATCACACAGAACCGCGCTTCTTAACTCGTTGCAATTCAATAAATATAATTTCAATAAATCTGTGAGCAAATTAGGATGTACTTTATTGAATACAGCAAAAAATGAGAGTGTTACAAGACCATCATATATATTATTACAAATGTTTTAATTGTTCTTTGGGTGTGGGTGTGGGTGTGAGTGATTGCTTACACTCAGACTCATATTCACACCCATACCCATACACTGTAAAAAAAAAAAAGGTACTTTCTGGAACCTCAAAAAAAGGTTCGGTAGATGACAAAAAGTTTGCAAATATGTTGAAAGTTTAAAAAAACGAATAAAAAAAAACCGGAACCTTTAAAGGATCTTACCGTGTACCCAAGTGAAGATCTTTTTTTCTTCGAAACCTTTTTAAGTTCCGTACACCAAAAAAAGGTTTTGTAGGAAAGTACGAAACCTTTAAAGTTTCGCATCTAGTATAATAGTTTTATAGGGAACCCAGTACGAAACCTCGAGGTNCTCTATCTAAATCAAAGGTCATAATCGAAACTTCACGTGTATTGTATGTCATTTTCATGCATTCTTTTCTATATTTTTCAAAAATGATCAGTTTTAAAAGAATTTCGTCTGATACATTATCAGAGAAAAAGACGCCCTAACTCCTCCTCTTTCGATTGGTGAAAGCTACAGGTCTCTAGCTGTTTGCGTTCTCGAGTTATTCAAAAAACAGTCACACACACGGACTTTTTGGACGGGCTATACTAATGAAATGGACTTAAAGAGGCGAGTCTTACGAAACAAGGATAGTTCTTTTTTGGCGATTAAATGCCTCATAAACACGAAAAAGTACAATCATCGAAGTCAATGAATATAAAACCAGTAAATGAAACTTAAGTTGGAAGACTTTACACGCATCAAAAGAAAACTTCTAATGAAATTTTCGTTGCTACAAATAACCAACTTCAGGATGCTAAATATAATATTTGAAATTGCTTTGACTGATGCTCTAGAATACATTACTAATCTTACTTGCAAATATATGTTAAATGAAAAGATCTAGGGTTCCTGCGATATATGAAGACTAAAGATGGAGAAAGCAACAAATACAAGCATACAACTTTACCTAAGTTAACATTGTCAGGTAATGTAAATTTTATATCAAATGCACCATAATCATTCAATTCAACTTTTGACTGTTGAAGTTGTTGACCACGAGGATCATAAATTGTATAGTCAATTGTACCATGAGCATAAGTTGGTAATTTTGCTTCCCCTTTTACTTTCAGTAATCGAACATAGCCTTTTATATGCACTTCTTCCTTTGGTTTATATAAACCTCGATCATTGAATACATGCCAAACATAAACATTAAGCTCTGATGCATAAGTCTCAATACCTACTGACATACATAGATCATCATCTTTTTCTACGACTAATATTCTATTTTCTCTGTTTTCTACTTCTTTTCTTTCATCGTTATCTGTCGTGTACTTTTCAATGATACATAGTCCTTGGTGATTTGTTTCTTTTTTTTTATTCGATATAGAAACAGTTGCTTGATTGATGGGTGCACCAGTCATTAATTCAGTAACCCATGCAGTCAAAGTGTTGCTCGTGCCTACAATAAAAAATAAGTGTAACCAATACAACTGTTCTTCGATAACAAAACAACAGGATTTCGACAACTCCAAAACACTTCTAGCTGCACTATTGAAGACAGGCAAACTCAAAGAAATGAGAAGAGAGTTATAATAGAGTGTGCGTGTGGGTGCGTGGCTGTAGATTTAATCCTTTCACTGACCGACACCCACACACTTATGAGGCTCGGTTCAAATCTTATTGCTTTTTTTGTGAAATTTCAACATTTTATTTATATATAATATTTAACATCCTAGCTCAGTCTCATTGTTACTCTTACATTAACATATTCAGTAAAATGATTTTAATCGTGAGAATAGATATATGCTACTGATTACGAAAATTCTAAGATGATTTAACTGAAAATTAATAACTATTTCCTTCTCGTAATCCTTTTATTTTATTATTTGCTTTTTAAGATATTTTTTGGATAATTTTCAGCATAATTAAGGATCTAGTAATATCTACTCAACCTTAAGTAATATTTATTGGTTGGGACGAATTCAATAGTATGAATTGAAATCAAATTGTCTCCTTTTCTCTTAATCCCAGGTCGAACATTACTATGCCCGTAAACGGCCGTACACAGTCGTTTACGATGACGTGAACGGCCGTATCCGTCGAAATTACGACCGTATACGGGCCGTAAATAACCCGTTTGGTATGCGCCGTATTACGGTCGTGTGAGACCGTGTCGTATACGGCGAAAAACGACAATCGTTTACATCAAAATCTTTGCCGTAACACGGCCGTATTTTGACGAAGACGACAGTTTACAAGGACGTAANGATCGCTTCTGAGGATTGATGAAACAATCACACCCAAATAACAAAAAATTTTTTTTCATATTTTCCTGTAGGGGAGTACAGGACTTTTTGAGAAGCGTTTTGACTAAAAACCCTGGAGGGTGGTACGGGAAAATATGAAAAAAAATTTTTTGTTATTTGGGTGTGATTGTTTCATCAATACTCAGAGACGATCATATGCTGATAATATAAGAGAAAATTTATTTCATATGATTGAACTTCGCTAACTTTTTCAATGAATTGAAGCATATTTTCTATGGAAAAAAGGTTAATTTTTTGGATATTTTGCAATAAGTTTTTTCAGACTATTCTACAATATCCCAAGCCAGTTCTTGTAGGGCTTTGGAGTACTTAGTGAGTACTTTAAAACCAGACAACTCTGACATTTATACACCTGATTTTGCTCAAGATCGATCCTTTCAAATATCGTAATTTTGGCAAAAAACGCATTTTGATGACTCGGATTGATGAGATTGGATGGGAACTTTCTACATGAAAAATCGGTTAAAAAAAGATATCATTAGAAAGAGCATAGTCTCATGTATTCGCAATAAAAGTATCTTTTTTGTTCGCCGCTTCTAAGTATACGTTTGGTCATCAACAAACTCGAGGATAATTACCCATGGGCAATCGGGGCGGTAATCTGCGTTTAATTGATTAAGATTACGCTTGATCGGCCTAATTCTTTTGAAATCAGATAGAGCACAGTGAATTACATATGATTAGATTGTTTCAGCTCATTCTAGGCCCTATCGGTATTGACTGAGAGGACAAAATTGAGAAAAATACGGTCCGGGGCTATTTATTGTTTTGGATGTTATTTGACAATAAAGCATTTTTGGGAGTTCTAATTACGATATTTGTGATTAGCGTAGTCTAATGTGTTGGATTAGGTACTATTTTGATCGAATTTTAAAAAAATTTTTTTTTGATTTCCCCCTACCCCGACCTTAGGGAAAATTTTTTTCGAAAATTTTTTTTTTCGATTTTTAATATTCTGGAGACGCTATTCCACTCAGAATTTGATGCTGATTTCGAATATGTGTGTCTTAGGTCGTAGTTTTTTGGGCCGAAAACATGCCTTAATGCCACTCGTCCTTTCTGCATTGTCCACATGCGAGTTATCTACATGTTGTGTAACGTCGACATCTATATGAATAATTGATGATGGTGTATATGTTTTATTAGTTTCTTTTGTGTTAATCAAAACATTCAACTTATAAATATCTCTTGATACTTCTAATGTTACTGAACCAGTAGCGATTGCTGGACGATGTGGTGAATTAATCACTTCTGTTTCTCTTGGGATTGAGCCTGTTAATTCAGCGTGAACTGTGAAATTTGGTATCCAATCTTTTGATATTTTAAATTCAACAGTTGTTGAATTTTTTCCAGTTTCTGTCTGAAATTGTATTGGTTGTGAGACTTGGCCATCACAGTCAAATATAACTAGACCATTTGCTGGACTAAACGGTGCTAGTATTAGTAATTCACATGTGTCATCTGGTTGATAATTTTTTGCATTTGCTACAATTGTGATTGTATCAGTTGGAATATAGTCAACCTTTTGTGTTTCTATTTCTATTTCGTAACCACCAGAGACATAAAAATTATCATAGAAACTCATAGTCAATCGTCCTTGTTCATCTTTGACACTGTATGACATGTTGTATCTACCCCCTAGTATTAAACAGAACTTCAAAACTGTTGTTAAAAGAAGCACATTAATCATGTTTCAAAAAACAAGTAGCTGTTAGCGTGTTCTCAACTCTTAGCATACACTAACTTTTTATGTGATCGCTTGGCAGCTGTATTTTTTAGAAAAAAAATTAAAGAATTTTCTGTTACTATTTTAATTCACTTTTCATCTCGTTAACTATAATAAGTAGAGGATCAGCAAGATCTAAACTCTTAAGGCATTTCTTTTGGTAAAACGAAACAGTGAAAAGATATTATGTACATGAAAAGTGATGAATTGTCTGTGATGACGTTTGCAATATATTCTCAATGCAAGATGATGCATGAATATACATAATTCTGTTATCTCTACTATAGGTCAGATAAAGGTTTCATTTCTGAAAAGTATAGATCAAAGATGAGAGGATTGAAGAGCGTGAAAAGAATAGAACCAATAATAGAATATAAGTGCAAGCCTCATTCTGTACAGTATCACTACAATACATTTCAATCCATTCTCATCGCTGTTTCATTTGAACAAAATATCAATCGATAGAGTTTGGAATTCTGCATTCATAAGACTTCAGATCAAGACACTTTCTTTAAAATAAGCCTGTGATGGAAGAATCCAATATCATTTCGATGGATGCACTCTCATCTATTTCAAAGTACGCCAAGCCATTTTAAGCTATTACAAGGTTTAGAATGAGTTGGAATGGTTTCTTAGCATGGAGTGAATTAGAGCAGGCCTATCGAAGTGATCGTTCCTTCTTTCATCAAAGCCTTTTCTTTTAAAGATAATAGATTGATGTGGGTTATCATGAATGCAAAATTTCAAGCTCTATCAATTAATACTATCTTCGAGTTTAACGGCAGTCAGAGTAGGTTGAAGTGTATTTACCTGTACTCCATTCTTCAAGATGTATACTGTTTGATTATTTAGCTTTCGTCTTAATGTACTAGAATTAGCATAAAAGCATATATTACGAGTACCGCAGTCATATAACTAATCCATAAGAAAAAATTTCAAAACTGTCATCTGTATTGTTCTGTGTAAATCGAACCTCATATTGATCCTTAATTTAATTACAAAATATGTCTTCAATAACACTGGAGAGCACCTAAGACGGACTGTAAGATAGTATTTGCACAGACTTTCGAAGAAATAGACACAGGTGCTCCTTACTTACAGAGGTTGTACTAAACGTGTCCAACTTATTTTCACATGTAAAATGTACATACTACATATTATATTCATGTTTATATGCTCGAAAAATTTACAAATATGCTAATTGACTACGAAAAACAACTCTTTACAAGTTGATAAAATTAAATAGAATCGCTTATACTCACGTGAAAATGATAACATACTTTAATATATAAAATTATACTCTGATGAACTTCGACTTTATGTTTTCATCATAAGTTCAATTTTTTACCTACCTAGTTTTGGTGTGTAATCAATGTTGACTGCATCCTTATTTGAACTAACAACTGTTAATGTTTGTTCATCTTTTATTTCTTCAAATACTGTTAAACCATTTTCATCTTCTTTTCTATCTTTACCATATCCAATTATTTTACATTCAATCAAAATATTATCAATTAAATTTCCATCAATATCTGTTACAATGACTTTTGTTTGTATAGGTTTATGTTTCTTGCCATAATTTGTTAATAATTGAAATCCAACATAATATGTACATGGATGTATGATAAATTGTGTTTTTGTTTCTTATGTTTGATTATTTAAATCAGTAATGGCTGCTAATGCATGAATAATTGTTGTTCTTGGCTCTTGTTCAATACCATGATAACTAATTTTTATTTCATGTATACCTATATTGTTTGTTTGACCCTGAAAGTAAATCAATGGAATCACTTGATAAACACATCGATTGAACTATTCTCTGTTGAATTTATAGAATATTTAATGACGTTCTAAAAACTCAGCTTGCAAAACGTGAAGTTCTTGAGATCTTTCACATTTTTACATCTTGCATCATAATACAAGAACTGTATACAATCCAATAAAGATAGTAATGAGCTGTCTAAATTAAATGAGTTTCTGCTTCTATACAAATTCTTTATTAGAGTTTTCGATTATTTAGTAAAATAACTACGTAGTTTTCGACCAATGATTTATAAATACGTGTTTTCCATAATTTTAGACTTCTTACTTTTCGAATCATGATCATATTTGTAGTAGTTTTAGGAATAACAAGGGTCGCAAACCAAGGGAAGATTGACTTGGAAACAAACAACTCATAGAAAATCCAGAAATGGGCAGTTTAATGACTATTTTTACATAGATACATTCTCATTATCTGGTAAAAGAAACAGATAACAAACGCTTTGATGAACGGTAATTCTTCATCGAATTAATGCACAATGACTGGAGGGCTTCGTTCTGACTGACCACATACTCAAAAATAGTTAGAAGAGTTACACACTGCTGGACAATGTTTATCTCACAAAGATTGTATCTTTAGCTGTTTAATACTTCATTTATATGCATTTTTCAGTAAAATATTCATATACATGTATTTTCGTTAAGAACAAATTATCTCATTTTCAATCATATAGTACTTGAGAAAAGTGCTGAAACTGGTACATGTGTGCTTCTATCTACAGCTTTCAATATACTTTGTGTCTGTTAACTAACTGTTAACAATTCATCATATATAATCGTAGCGCATATTTGTTTCAGTCTAATTCGAAATTGCTTTTTCTAAGAGCAAATAGCTCTTTTGTGCGTAAATTAAAATTATTTTACTTGAAAATACTTTTCTGGATATGAAATTTCAGTTTGATTATTATTACCAAACCAGCAAAAGAACGGTTGAGCTTTGCCAAATATATAGTCAGATCTTTTAGATGGTGTAAATGTTGTTGTTTCAGCTTGTATTGTTCATTGAACATTTGCATCATTTAAATAACTACCAGCAAATAATTTCCCTTGACAAGTAGCTATGACATATTCATCAACGATTGGATAACAATAACGTGCTATTGTTGGTCGAAGCATTGATGAAACTTCATATTCTGGTTTTCTGAACTCTTGAACTTTAAAATAATGCATTGTGCTACTTTGTGAATCTGGTAAACTAAGCGTTACGTATCCATCACCTATCATAATAGAAATTCAAAATTAATCAATTCTTCTTTATATTTACAAACTTTTACAAAAATAGTCTTTTAAGAAACTATGTACAGAAACAGCTGAGCACAGAGATATACATTTTTAATTGTTAGAGATTATTACTCGTACTGTATTTCCAACCATAATGAAGAGATATTAAACGAGAATGATTTTTATTTAGGTCTTTTTAATATGCACTTAATATATGGTTGAATTTATTTTTGTCTCCGAAGCAGTATAACACTTGCTGTTACACAGCGTCTCATATGAAACGACAAAACTCTTAAAATAAGTCAGAAATTTGGTTACAGACTTGTATGCAACTATCATGGTGTGTAAAATAGTCTGAGTAGGTTGAGTACGTCGCAGATGCTAACTGATCAAAAGAGAATAGGCGGAAGATGATGACTTTTTCCTTAAACTAAGTTGGTGTGTTGAGATATTTTGTCTTTTCAATCTTTATCTGCGAAGTGAATATTATTACGCGTAAATTTCACGTACATAACAAAACTAGACTAAGGTAGGATGAGGTGTCGGCTGCGTGTATTTATGTATCTAGCCAAGAGTGCTGTGCGAATGTGAATAACAAAAATCGATTACAACGATGTGTGTTTAACGATTGTTTAAGCTAATGGTCATCATATAAATAAAACACAGCTATCTATCCTACTTTGCACATACATCCTAGTAAGTAAAGATAAGAGTACAATGTGCAACATATGAGAATCACTATATTCGTTCAATATTGACACAGTATCGAGATTGTTGATTTGTTAAACTTCTCTCTTTCACAGTTCGTTGCAGCAGAGCTATATTTAAAGATTTTGAACGGCTAGAGTCTGTTGAAAAATATACGTCATAAAAAAACTCAATTATTTTTTTCTATAATTATTACAGAGACCAAATTGAATGAATAGATAGAATTCAAAGTTTTGTTATTATATTCTAAGATGAATTATATTTCAATGTTGTCAGTGGCATTATCGTATGTTCATACATACAATAAGTGGAAGTTTTCAAACGAACAAAAAGTTCACTTCAATAAGAAGCCACAGAACTTTTAAACCAATCCACATATAACGAAATCATTATTTGAATTGAGAACTCATTTGATTATCTTCTCATTTTTCTTGCAAGTATCTCAGGTATATGAATTTTCAACTTTATCAAAACTCGGTTGGTGATATTGTTTCATTCCGATTTCTGAACACCTAACCTGATCAACTGTAAAGGTTTATCATAAATAGTAGACAACATTTCGCAAGTACATAATTTTTGTCACTCTATCATCTTTACTTTCTTCATCATGGCAAAAAGGCTAAGAAACGTCTTAAATATTCTAAAACTTGAAAAAAAAGGAGATAGAACGAAATAAATCTACATCCAGATCATTTTGTCTAGTATTTATGATAAAGTCTTGAATTCGATTAGATCAATATATTAAGAAATTTCAATGTGATTGAGTTGAAATGACTGTAGAAAACGTATAGCGAAGAAAATGCATGTTGTAGATAGGGCACTTATCTTAGAACATTTGCCTTGATGCTTGCATTTCTACCAAAACCCATCCGAAAATTCTAAAAGACGTCTTTTTGTGTGGAAAAAATATTTTTCAATTGAGCCATGTGAAAACCTTCCGAATGTACACGTGCAAACGACAATAAAATTTGAGTTTTAAATTTTAACTGTACGTTTTCTACTTACAAGAGCCTCTAGGAGTTCTTTAGAGTTCTCTAAAAACTTTTCAAAACTTGAAAACCAATCATGCAATTACTTATTCATAAGGTTTTGATCCATAAACTCTACAGTTCAAAAAAAAGGATTGTTTTCTGAAGAACTGCAAAAGATCTTCAGAAATATGAAATTAGAAAAGTTATAAAGCCGTTCTTTTTTATCTAAAATGCCTGAAATTCTTAAGAAATCATTCAAAAAATTTTTTCTGACTTATAAGTGTGCTATAAAATCTCAGAGACTTCTCGAGCAGTCTCCGGTATAAATGACCATTCTAGAACATTTTTGATAGCGATACAATTTCGACAAAACAATTCTCGATTTTTTCTGAAAATCTTAATAGTCTTAGTAAGAAATAATAGTTTTATGATTTTTCGATGAATAGTTTAAATGAGATTACTTCGAGCTGAAAACAAGTGTCCTCGAATGACGTCTATATTTTCATGGTAGGTGAGCTCAGAAACATGCGGTGATGTGCAACGCAGTTGTCGATTATCTTTCAATACATTTATGATGAAAAATCTTATTATAATATTTTACGAAAAAATGTATTGCATGCAGAACAACTCATTAGCAGTAATTCGTATAAGTACTCACTTGAGGAACTCACTACACATAAAACGAGTTTTATAAGCCTCTCATGAAAAGGTTTCTGCAAAAACAACTATATAATTTTACAGATCTTGGTAAGAGCTTTTCACTAATGAATTTCTCTCAAAAAGCTATTCAGTTGTAAATAAAAGGATAAACTACCGGAGTGAGCATACATTTATTTTAACTACTTATTAGATAACATTTCAAAATGAAACTTATAACTGTTTTGCATGGAACTATAATTACAGATTTTTATTGTCTATCAAACTATGCAATAATGAAATGTCTATGATCGTCGTTGGGTGTATTTTACACTTTTAACAAAGAGGTTCAACACTTGAACTTTTAGTTAAAATTTTAAATAAAACACTTGCCTGCTGGTCAAAACAATTTCAGAGTGTATGCAGTTCAGTTTTCTTTATAAAATGGAAACTTTTAAGTATAAATATAGAGGATGTGGATTCTATTCTTAATTTTTTTTAACGTGAATAGTTTATGAGTTTCATTCTTATTTACAATGCCAATAACTTCTAAACCAATTCTTGAAGGTTAGCTGTCTATTGATTATAAACAACCATTTAGAATGGTAAGTACTAATCAAATCGACTTAAAGAGGCGAGTCTTATGAAACAAGGACAGTTCTTTCCTGGCGCAATAAATGCTGCATAAATATGAAAAAGTACAATTATCGAAGTCAATGGATATAAAACTATTAGATGAAACTTAAGTTGGAAGACTTCCCACATACCAAAAGGAAACTTCTAATGAAATTTTCGTTGCTACAAAAAGAAACAACTTGAGGATGCTAAATATAATATTTGAAATTGTTTTGATTGATATTTTTGAATACGAAACTAATCTTACTTTCAAATATATGTTAAATGAAAATATGTAGAATTCCTGGGATATATAAAGGCTAAAGATTGGAAAAGCAACAAATACAAACATACAACTCTATCTAAGTTAACATTGTCAGGTAATGTAAATTTTATATCAAATGCACCATAATTATTCAATTCAACTTTTGACTGTTGAAGTTGTTGACCATGAAGATCATAAATTTTATAATCAATTGTACCATAAGCATAAGCTGGTAATTTTGCTTCGCCTTTTACTTTCAGTAATCGAACATAACCTTTTACATGCACTTCTTCTTTTGGTTTATATAAACCTCGATCATTGAATACATGCCAGACATAATCATTAAGCTTCGATGCATAAGTCTCAACATCTACTGACATGCATAGATCATCATCTTTTTCTACGACTAATATTCTATTTTCTTTTTTTTCTACTTCTTTTCTTTCATCGTTCTCTCCCCTGGGTACTTTTCAATAATACATAGTCCTTGTTGATTTGTTTCTTTCTTTTTATTCGATATTGAAACAGTTGCTTGATTGATGGGTGCACCAGTCATCAATTCAGTAACCCATGCAGTCAAAATGTTGCTCGTGCCTATAATAAAAAATAAGTGTAATCAGTACAATAGTTCTTCCATAACAAAACAACAGGATTTCGACAACTCCAACACACTTCTGACTGCACTATTGAACACAGTCAAACTCAAAGAAATGCGAAAAGAGTTATAATAGAGTGTGCGTGTCGGTGCGTGGCTGTAGATTTAGTCCTTTCACTGAGAGACACCTACACACTTATGAGGCTTGGTTCAAATTTTATTGTTTTTTTTGTGAGATTTCAACATTGTATTTATATATAATATTTAATATCTTAGCTTAGTCTCATTGTTACTCTTACATTAACATATTTGGTACAATGATTTTAATCATAAGAATAGATATATGCTACTGATTATGAAAATTCTAAGTTAGTTCAATGAAAAATGAATAACTATTTCTTTCTCGTAGTTCTTTTATTTTATTATTTGCTTTTTAAGAAATTTTCTGGATAATTTTCAGTATAATTAAATGTCTAGTAATATCTATTCAACGTTAAGTTATATTTGTTGGTTGGGACGAATTCAATAGTATGAATTGAAAACATATTGTCTAGTTTCCTCTTAATTTATAAGTACCTGAAGAAACAAATACATCGACTGCTAATCGTGTACATTGTAGCCAAACTGATATAATTTGTCTATGTTGCCAATTGTTGTCTTCACATTCATTCAATGCTTTTCTTGTTGGTTCAATTAATACAATTAATTGACCTACTCCAGAGTTTTTCGTTAAATATGTTTTCAAGGGAACTCTTATTTCTTTCGGTTCATCACGTTCACAGTTTGTTTGTACAACTTCATTTAGCAACTCTTCACCAGGTAATTTATTATACAATTCTCCTCCTTCATAGGTATAAGAGTATGAATTAAAACATGGTAAATTTGGATGATAATGCTCTGGTTTCACTCGATGAATATGAAGCATTACTTCTGAATAATTATAAACCATAAACGGGTAAAATGGTTCATCTAATACATCAGGATCCACTGTAATCATACCTAAAACAAACTTCTAGTTATTTATTTATAATCAATGTTTCTTGCTGTATGAAAAGAATTCCTATTTTATAATAGACAAAATCGATATTTTGGAACTTTTCTTTTTTCAAAATTCTAGTTTTGCATTATTTTTTTTTTGCTATACCTGTTGCACCCGATACGTGTCCAACTAATGATGGTGAATCATGTACGTGAAATTGAATTAGTTTATCAGAATGATCATGTTCTAATGCTTGACCATGAATATCTTTCAATGATGCTGATTGCATAAGTGGTGTATAAACAGTATTTGGTTTGGAATTATTATAGAATGTGATTTGTCGATCATTGTGTTGTGTATGTTCAATATCTAAGATAAATTTTTATTTCATGTTGGTTTTTCTCTATTGATCAAAAGCACACATCTTATATTGTTAACATTTTGTTAGTGAACTACCAAATAAACAGTAATAGGAATCAATGATGACATTTTCTAGATGATTTCATATAACCTATAAAGAAAACGTCATCATCTTTGTTTACAATTACACATTCATTATTAGCATACAGACATAAGAAAAGGCGTCATGAAACAAATTCCGTCTATAATTACCTAAACCATTGACTTCTGGTTCGAATTTGAATAATGATTTATTAATTGTTGAATGATCTAATGAATTATTGAATGTTACTGTCCAACTATTACCAGGAGCAACAGATGGTTGCCATGTGTTCTTTATATTTGGAAACCAATCAATTATTTTTAAAGGTTCATAAGTATGAAAGCTAGCTGACCACTCTGATATGGCCTTTAATGGACCTTCGGCTGATGGACAGCCTGCAGATACTTGAACTGTATATTGTGCTGCTTTTAATAAATCATGTTTGAATGTAAACGCAACATATTTCTCATGATTTTCTTCAGTAGCATTCACAAGCAATTCAAATTCACTTTCTGCTGTTGTTTCATTTACTAGTTACCATATATCTCAGTGAATTCTATTTACCATAAATTTTTTGTCTCAAAATATTGAGCCAGTGGAAGTTTATGAAGCACTCAATATATGAAAAAAGGTCCATTTTTTGGTAAATTTAGTGCTTCACAACTTTTGATCGTAATGATGCATGGCTCTCAAATTTTTACTGTTAATAGGGCACTGAGAGATGTATCTCTCCCGGAAATTTCAGCTGTGCAAATCGTTCCATTTGCTCAGCGCAGTCCCGTGAAAAAACGGAATTTTGATAAATAAGGGGAAATTTCAGAATAGACTTTCTCCCAATATATGGATTGTCTGGGATGTTGGCCATTAGAACTTGGAAGTACGCTTTTTGAGCTACAATTCTGTAAAAAAGTTAGTGTGGGATCTCCAAGAACGGCTCCAGAGCACCCATTGTAAAATACGAAAAAATGAGCCTTTCTCTATGGGAAGTCTACTTAAGTGCAATTCAAAATTCCTCCAAGGAATTGAGTAAGTGATATAAATTTAATGTAGTAAATTAGGATTAAATTCTGCATTACCCTGTATCAAACTATCCTTTCAGACTGCAAAAAAGCTTTTTACGAAAAATCCCCCTAGGGAAGTACAGGGGCTGTTAGAATAAAATATTACAGGAAGAGGCCTGAAAGGAGCTTGGGGGATTTTTCGTAAAAATTATTTTTTCCATCTTGAATGGATAGTTTGATACAGCTTAATAGAGAATTAAATGCTGATTTTTACCAGTTAAAATTAATGTCGCATAGCAGAATCCTTGAAGGAATTTCAAAGTGCACTTTAGTAGATTTCTTTTAAAAAAGGCTCATTTTTTCGTATTTTGCAATGAGTGCCCTGGAGCCAATCTCGGAGGTTCCATGCCAATTTTTTTACACAGTTGTAGCCCAAAGAGAGTACTTCTAAATTCGAATAACCAACGCCCCAAACAATTCATACCTTTGGAGAAGGTCTATCCTGAAAGTCCCCATATTTATCAAAATTCCGTTTTTTCACGGGACTGCGCTGAGCAAATGAAACAGTTTGCACAGCTGAAATTCTCAGGAGACATACATCTCTTAGTGCCCTACTAGCGGTAAAAATTTGTAAGCCATATATCATTACTATCAAAAGTTATGAAGTGCCAAAGTTACCATAAATGAACCTTTTTTTGTATATTGAGTGCATCATAAAATCCCAATAGCTCAATATTTTAAAATAAAAATTTTATGGCGAATAGAATTCACTGAGATATATGACAGTAAAAGATTTCAGCTCATTTGGTGGAGCTATTCGTGAGATGTCGTTGCATGAAGACCCTTATTTATGTAAACGGTCATTTTTAGGCCTTTTTGTAAAATGCTCATAAAAAATTCAAGGATCAATATTTTGTGAATCGACTTGCGTCAAAATTTATCAAGCTCTACCCTCTACAATAAATCTTAAATTGAGCAAAGTCTGATGACATGGATTGAGCAGGATCTCTATGAAGTCAGTCGTGGATTATATGGACTAGCTCATATATAATGTCCAGTGTCTGTGTGTGTTTCTCTATGTCGGGTCAAGAGTCAAAGGTGAAAGAAAACTCTAAGGGAGAGATCTCCAGGGGCATTTTTATGGGGTACTTATAGGTCCTCAATGGCTATCCTATGAAGGTACCCATAGGTCCTCATAGACCATCCTATGGAGGTACCCATAGCTCCCCAAGGTCTATTATATGGAGGTACCTATTGGTCTCCAAAGGCTATTGTATGGGTTAGTCATAGGTCCTCAAGGGCTATCCTAGCGAGGTACTGATAGGCCATCAAGGGCTATTAGGTTGTGATTATATTGTGATACCCATAGGCTCTGAAAAGAGTAAGGCAATAGGTAGATACGACTGCAAGGAATATAACGCTATAAAGTTGAAGGCTACATGAACTATAAAAATATGCGCGATATGAGAGTATGAGGCCGTAGGTCCATCTATCTATATGCATAATATCGAGTATCTGTATGTATTTTACTGGATGAAAAGTTAAATACCTGAGGTTATGCTTGAAAGGACAAAACAGCCGTGCAGTATGCACGGGTTCTCGCTAGTTAAACATATCTTCAGGTAAATTATTTTTTCTCAAATTTCTATATATTTCTATATACATGTATATTTTTTCTAGATATTAACCCAAGGGGGAATCGGCGGATTCCCGGGATTCCGAATACCATGGGAATCCCGGGAATCCCACGAGAATCCCGGGAATCCCGTGGGAATCCGGGAATCCCATGGGAATCCTGGGAATCCAGAGAATCTCGTGGAAATCACATGGAATACAGGGAATCCTATGGGAATCCAAAGAATAGTTGAATTAGATGTCTGATTCAGACATGCACCAAACCCAAACTGTTTGAGCTCGAAAATATCGGACTCGACTGGACCAGCTGAAACTCTAAAAACTCGAACTCGATCGAGCTCAAACCTCAAAAGCTCGAGTTCGAGTCGAGCTGAAACTCGAAAGTTCGAGTTTGAGTCGAGTTCGAGTTCCACGGATCAAGTTTGGATTGAGCTCAGTGATGGCTGTGGATGTGGGTGTAGACGTGTGTGAGGCTCAACCGAAGGTAATCGGGGTCGAGGAATTCGAATCTGCAATTAGTTTTTCAAAATTTTGAACTTGACTTTTTTCATAAAAGAAAGGGTTTTTTAAGAAAATAACAGTTTTTTATAAGGCTTAACCGAAGGTAATTGAGGTTGGGGAATCCGAATATGAAGTCAATCTCGTAAAATTTTGAGTTTGGTTTTCTTCTCGAACATAGCTTATTTACCGAAAAACATTGCTTTCTCTAGAAGCAGCTTTTTAATGAAGGAACTTTCGTACATAGGAAGTAACTTTTTCACTCGAAAAGTTCTTTTTTGTAAGAAAAATGATTCGTTTAGTAAAAGGAATGGCTTAAGCGTAAAAACGGGATTTGTTGTTAACAAAGTGTTTTTAGTAAAAAGGGTCAAGTTCAAAATTTTGAAAAACTAATTGCAGATTTGAATTCCTCGACCTCGATTACCTTCGGTTGTGCCTCACACACGCCCACGCCCACATCCACACCCATCACTGAGCTCAACCCAAACTTGATCCATGGAACTCGAACTCGACTCAAATTCAAACTTTCGAGTTCTAGCTCGACTCGAACTCGAGCTTTTGGAGTTTGAGCTCGATCGAGTTCGAGCTTTAAGGGTTTGAGCTCGATCGAGTTCGAGTATCTATGCTCGAGTTCGAGCTCAATCGAGCTTCTAAGTTTGAATTCAAACCGAGCTCAATCCCATAAAGCTCGGTATCAAAACTCGAAGTTGAGTTCGGGTTTGGTACATGTCTATGTCTGAACAACACTGAAATTATAGCTCATGCTCATGCATAACAAATATCACTTCATTCATTTAATATTTTGAAACCCATTCCTTTAAGAGAACCATGCAGAGGTATGAAAAATAAAGGTGCGGATGTGAATGTTTCGTGGGGATGAAAAGAAGACGCACATCCACTCCCTCATCAATATCGTTAACTGAACATTCTAGGCTATAGAAGCGACGGCTGTCTAACGAAAAAATGTGAGCCAAATCGTGACATCTGGTACGATTTTTTATTCAGTTCAAATACACTGGAAAAAAAAATGGTCACATTACCGAACCTTTTTAGGTTTCGTACCAAACCCTAAAAAGCCCTACCGAACCTTTAACAAAGACTTTTTGATCGATGACAATCATTTTGAAGGGATCAAAGGTTTATACAAAACCCCTCCGAGGGTTTAGAATTCGTTGCAAAAAAGATTCGGTATGATACTTATTTTTTTTTCCAGTGTAGGTGAGAAATCTCAACGCTTTGCACAATGGCGCTCATATTGATTGATAGAAGGTTGAATCGGACCACAATTTAATTTCGACATAAAATATATAGTTACAATTTAACCAAGGAACTAGCTTCGAAGATGAACTTGCAGGCTTGTCATTTCATCCAATACTTAGTAAGTCGTAGTTTCCCGGTCAACACTATTCTTCCTACACTGATCAATAATGATCTACGCGTTAATATTAATACACAAAGAAAACATACGTAAATAATCTATCGACTTTTTATCAAATGATAGGAATGATATACTAACCGATTAGCTTATATTAGTTCACTATACGGCTCATTTCATAAAATAGACATGATTAATGGGGAAACGTAACAGCATAGTCCTAATCGATGTTACTTTGGTTTGTGCTTCCCTTTCATGGACAAAGGAAAATAAAACAGAAGAGCTTTTTTGTGCCACTAGTATTGATGCAAATCTTGTGAGAAAATTTGTCTAGACCTAGTGATGACTGGGCTATTTTTTTGCTGTGGAAGAATAAATATCGCTCGACCTTCACAATTCAGGGAAAGCTTAGAGGTACTGATTAAGTCTTCGAGAAAAAAGCAGACAGCTCGAAAACGAAAAGGATAGAAATGAGGAACTCGATGACGATTTCGAATATTGGAGCAAAGTTCAGGCAATCCAGTACATGTGAAATCTGTTTTGTTTTCCATTCAAATCCAGTGAGTTGAACTTTTCATTAAAGTTTCCAAAAATATCACAAAGGACGAGAAAAAGACTGCTTCGAAACAATCAACATCAAAATTATCTCATGATCTTCTCCTTTATGATAATTTTAAAAAAACTATTTGTCAAGTTTATAATCTACCCTATAATCTTCTTTCCATATTTGATGTTAATTTTGCTTGGAAGAAAACAAGAGAATCTGCAATAAAACAAAGTAGATCATTTGTACGAGTCTAGTGTGAAAAAAAATCCGTATAGTGTAATCTGACGAAAACCATTATAACTCATTGGATCAAGAGTCAAACTAGTACTTCAAATCTAATATTGCTTTTTTTATCCAAATCAGAGAAATATAGCTGATCCTAGGGCAAAATTCATAACTCGTCTTCTTTGTCAGCTAGCGATAAAACTTAATTTCATGCAATAAGAATTTCCGAGCCAATTTCTCCTTCACTCTCAAACTCTTTTTCTCTTATGTCAAAATTGATGCCAAAAACAATATAGTCATAGGTAAAGAGCCTCTTGTCTTTTAATAGACAGGAAAGCTGTGCTGCTACCTGATTGATTTAAGCATGTTCAACTGTCAGATTATTTGATGAATAAAAGGTTATACATAAGATGCTATAGATTCATTTGATTCGACATATTTCTTGTATTACTCATGAATTTATCTCACTCCTCGCTACTGTTTCTTATTCTACCTCGGACATTTTCGCATAAAAATAAGAAAGTAAACCGTCGTGTTGTCAAAATGGACTTGATACCCATCTAATTAGGTTAAGTGTATAGAATTTGCAAAATAGATAACCCGAACGAACTATCTTGGGCTATGCGCATGAAATATATGAGCATCTGGAGCAAGAACGTCATGCGCTACGGACAAATCTTGAGGGCAGTGCATTTCATGCGCATAAGAAAGAAAACTCTATGCAAACAAGTGCCGTTTCGAGATTCAATCATTTTCCAGATCGAATATTTTTCACCTGAAAATATGTTCGACTTGTGAAAATATATCTACTGCTTTTAATCACTATATTAATGAAGTTCTTTCTCTCATGCAGGTGGCTTTCTTGAGATTCTTGAACAAGAAAGTGATGTGCAATGGATAAACCATGA
Organism: Rotaria sp. Silwood2; assembly: GCA_905329745.1. NCBI lineage: Eukaryota > Metazoa > Rotifera > Eurotatoria > Philodinida > Philodinidae > Rotaria > Rotaria sp. Silwood2. The sequence goes on along the minus strand of CAJNSZ010000406.1, from coordinate 56,368 downwards.
CGTCTGCATAGATCAAGCATACGAAAAAAAAGTTCACCTAGGCAATAATTTTCCTCAATAGTGTAATGCAGCTTTTCTAATAATGTGGTAAAGCAGTGAAGCCTTGACACTAAGTTCTATGAGATTTTCAGGACTAGAGCAAGGATCATAGAGGTTAAATATGAATTTCTGGAATGTCATTTGTGTTTATAAAAGTTCCAAGAATCCATGGGAATCCGAGATTCTCATGGGAATTTCGAAAATTCCAAGGAATCCGGGATTTTCATGGATTCTCGGGATTTCCGTAGCATTTCCGTGGGATTTCCATGAGATTCCCGAGATTTCTGTGGGACTCCCAAGATTCCCGGAATCCGGTAATCCCATGGGAATCCCATAGGAACCCCGGAAATCCCATGGGAATCCGAGAATCCTGAATCCGCCGTTTCCCCTTTGCTTCTAACACTATTTCATTGATGAAATATATTTCAAGTTGATTCTGGTGCCACCGTCGAAATGATACAAGTACTGTTACAAACACTTGTCAGGTACGCTTACCAGTCGATAAAAAACAGACATCATACAAGAAAAATTACTTGCATTACTTCCGTAGCGATATCACAATCATTGCAAAGTGGCTTTGTTTAAAGAAGCAGCATCAGAACATGTCTTCTTTAATGCTATCTAACTACTAATCCGATTAGTAGAGTGTGAGGTATGGGTGTGGCAGTGAGCGAACAACAGATTAATATCCATTCGCACACTGACACTTTCACTCATACTCACATCCACTCACACCTACACTCCACACCTCGAATCCAGATCTACATTCTCAAGCATGTTTTACTACGTATTATTGTTCTGGTTCATGATCTAGAGAATATCTATCACATCATCAATGTAATGGATCATCAAGTAAAACTACTACTGTTGAAAATCTATATGCGTTAGATAATCATGCCATAAAAACAAAAGACAATGTCGGTCTATATAGCAGCCACATGTTATAAAATTGTTTTCAATTTGAATCTTTGATAATAAACGTTATATCTATCAATCATTGAAGATTCAGAGTTTCGAGAAATTTGTGTATACCTTTAAGATTTAGATTAATTATGTTCCTCTAAAATTTATTTTAATTAAAGAATTGTTTGTTTTGTTTTCTTTATTTTCTCTTTTTAGGAACAAAAACTGTTAGTCACTATATGAATTTGCAAAGTTTATTCCAGTTTCGACAAAGTACCACTTTGTATTGCAGATCAAGCACAACAATGCTATAAATAATTGACTGAACTTATTGAAGAACCAGTAGAAAATCAATCACTTACTGTTTCTTCTAATATGTGGCGTGATAGTTATAGGCTCTGGGTGGATATTTGAGAGTGAAACTTGTATTCGCTCACATGCCCATCCGCATCAATAGTCATAAATTACTGGTTATATGTTGTAGAGTAATTTTCAATAATCCGAACCTACATACTAGAATAGTTGTCGCCAGCAGTGGCACCAAGTAGTGTCATAACTGGCAACTAGCCTGACACTTCTACTAACCAAAGTATCGAGAAACAATCTTAACTGAAATGTAATTCAATGTGAACTATTATTTAATCTTTTCGAATGACGAGTAATAGCCGTTTTACCATCTTTTATTCGAAAAATGAATAAAAAAACTCCTGTCATACACAATTATATATATACATCTATGATTTTTATACGACGGCAATAGACAGGTACGTTTCAAATCCTCGATTATCGAGGTCGATTAGAGTTAGTCCTCGCACACTGAAATCTCTACTTGGAATATCACTCGAAAAGATTAAAATAAATATTCACATAGAATTTGAATTTGAGTTAAGACTGTGTCTCGATAGTTTCTCATTTGGTAACAGTGTCTGGTTAGTTGCCAGTTGTGACAACTGTCTGAGTTCAAATCTCATTCGAAACTCATTTTGTTCTCAGTGTACATCATTCTTTTCGAATGATAAATATCAGTTGTTTGCCATCGCTTATTCGAATACTGAATAAAAAACGTCTTGTCATACACATTGGTATGTATCAAAATGTTCAACATTTATCTTCTTTTCTTTCTATTATTAAACATTAGATTTCTTTCAATACTTAATTGATGTCAAACACAGATGAATGGTAAAACGAAATCTTATTTTCTTTGTTCGTATATTTTAATGAACATATAGTTATAATGATAATTTTCTAGTGACGCTTACATACATTTACAGCTTATCGATTTTCATTGAATTTATCTACTAGTTTTACTGTGCCATTTTGAAAAGAAAAACAAGAAGAATATCTAGTAAATTATGAAATGATTCAACAATTTTCTCTAGCCTCTTGTTGATGTTGAGTAACTATTGTTGATAGTAGTTCATAATGCATGACGTTTTCAATGCAGAAGTTGTATATCATAGTCTATATGTGCATCCACCAAAATAAATATATTCAGATAAGTGTGCTCAATAAAACTTCTTGCTATATTTTTTTCTTTCGTTATTCCCGCCGACTAAATACTTCAAATCTTTAAGATTAGATAGAGAGAGAGAAACAAGTCTGAAAAGCGTATTCTCGAAAGATTCGACCTCATCAAAGACTAATCATTCGGAATATGAGTGTTGGCGAGGTACTAAAGTGAAGTTCAACATCTCCACACCCACACCCTTAAGTGTGAAGAGCGCGATCTAAAAGGTAACTTATACATTATTTGCAAGAGTGAATTTGAACGAGAGAATAGGTAGTAAAACGAAACAAAATTGTGCGCACAGCTTATATTGCACATTTACGCATTATCAATTTTCAAATCATCTAAGTATTGACCTCGGTAACCCAATGTGAACGAAAAACTGCTCTTGACTATTCGTTATTTACATATACTTATTCAGCATGCAGTATACTTCACAAATCATGCGCACTAGTTTGATTGACAGTAAATAAGCAATGTTCTCATAGGATTATAGTAATAAGAGAGCAATCTTCTGTTTTTTTACGGTGTCTCGAATGTATTCTACGAGGTTTCATTGATTAAAAAGAAGTAATAGCCGGAGAAAAATAATGAGTTCCATTGATTGTCAAAAAAATCAACGAATAATCGCTTTCAATTCTATTGACATACACTATATGCGCAAATAAAAAGCTTGCAGGTAGACACAAAATCGTTTTCTTTTCAAACTTTCAGTCGGTAGTAGAGAGGAACGAAATAGTGGTCAGTAAGATTCTAGTCAATCTTTATTCGCAAACTACTATCAGCTAGTACGATTACTCTGCGGAAATATTTGCTAAATCATAGTAATCACATGAGAAGAGTTACTAGCCTAAAGAAGTGACTGGAAAACTGAAAAACCTGAATATCTCTGCGCAGCAAAGTAGGTAAGACAAAATTTCGGTTTTCGCTTGAAAATAATATATTAAAATCTCAATTTCGATTATGATATACTAGATTGATCTCTTAATTGTTAAGACTACTCCAGCACGTTCAAATTTTAAATTCATACGTTCTTGATTATCATTTCCTGCAAACCGATAGTGAATAACTGAGTTAGAGTTTTGCATCCTGACTCTATCTGATCCTTACTAGACGAGTAGAAGTAAGGTTTGAAGTACGACGTTGAAGATGCAAGAAAGATGAAAGTACAGAGAACCGCACGCGAGCAATGCTTTAAAGTATTCCTTTCATGACAAGTTTGGGATGAGAAAAATATCGAACATGAATTTGTCGTTTGATCTGTCGTGAGCACCTCGATTTTATTTTGTCTTGGTAGGGCCCTCGTAATAATAGAGCCAGCAATTTTTTACTTTTATGTAAAACACGACTCTTAACAATTATTGAAGTAAATAATCAGAAAAAAGAACTAATCTCTCATGTTACCGAGACTGTGACAAACATTTCGGCATGCTATCAGTTGCGCCTTGCCAGTAATCATGATCAAAACACAGAGGATCTCCTTGTACGATTAAAGTGTTCGTATCGTGTTTCACATTTTCTTTCGAATGGGATAGCGCTGAAAGTTTTTTTCTTCAACATCATTTTTTATAACTTTGATACATGACTGTAAATGCGTCTCTCCGAAGACATAGTATGATCGATATGAACATAAATTATTCGTACAGTTGTCGATTTTACTCTCCAAAATGGTCTCTACTAGATAGTACTAAATACAGAACAGGATGAGACACAAAGTTAGGTGGTAAGTTTTAAAATGTGAAATGCCATTGAAATTACAATATAATATGGGTAGTCATTCAAATAAAGCTTGGATATATATTTTTTCAGACATGGTTGGAATATGCCGCAAAATCTTGAAGTTTCAATAAATAGAAATACTTTCATTCCACAAACTAAAGACTCATAACAAGAGTCAGATGTAAAACGGTAAGTCCTCAGAATGAGACAAGTTTACTGTTTTGGTGTAACCTGAGATCAGATACAGCCGGCATGCTGCGTACAATAGGTCTCGTTGTTGTCAAAGCACGCGGGTAGCTTGTTAACTTTTTTACATAGACACATTCATATTGGTCTTCATCTTCTGACCACAAGCTTTGATATTGATCACTTGTTGCTGGAAAGTAACTTCTTCATTCATGAGAAATTCAATGAATACTCAAATGTTAAAGTGGAATCGAAGTATGGGTTTATTGAATCAATTAGGATGTGCACCTGTGGGAAGATGCCGATGGGTGGCTGGGTGGATGATGTTGTGAATAAACAAAAAGCTCCACACTGAACTCCGTTCACCTATGTTCATTCTTACTTTAACCCCCCAAATAGGTCTGAATTGTGCACCAATATGATTCTGAAATGCTTCGCTCACATCGATAGATTTATCTTGTTTTCTTGTTTCTAGATTTATATTTGCTAGATTTTGTGACAATACCGAATCGCAGTAGGCTACAGCATACAAGTGTACTTATCATCGTTCAGTAATACAAAGACAGTTACACAAGACACCAGACTAACCAAAACATTTAATTAGAACTCATGGAAACGGTACGACCGGCAATGCTAATAACAGTGACGATTCTGCGTATAATTTGGTTGCAGCCAATCAATGCCGAGTCCAATTGGGTACAACTATTGTTGAAGAGAGTGAATAGTGCATTTGTATCTAACCCTCAAACGCCACTATCAACTACAGCAACAACAACGACAACAACGACGGTGATTATACGAACAACGACGATGACTGTACGGCCAACGACAACAATCACACCAACAATGACAGCGACCAGACGAAAAACGAAAACAACCACACCACCAACAACGACAACCACACGGCCAACGACAACAAGGATAACAACAACGACCGCACGGCCAACGATAACAACAACGACCGTACGACCAACGACCGCACGGCCAACGACAACAACGACGACCGTACGACCAACGACAACAACAACGACCGTACGGCCAACGACGACCGTACGGCCAACGACAACAACGACGACCGCACGGCCAACGATAACAACAACGACCGTACGATCAACGACAACAACGACCTTACGACCAACGACAACAACGACCGTAGGACCAACGACGACCGCACGGCCAACGACGACAACAACGACCGTACGGCCAACGACAACAACGACGACCGCAGGGCCAACGATAACAACGACGGTGACTGCAAGACCAACGGCAGCAACTACACCAACAACGACGGCGACCACACGATCAACAACAATAACATTAACAACCACACTGCCATCAATAACAACGGTAACTACGGTGAGACCATCGATTGGAACAACAACAACAACTCAAAGGGTAACAACCACAACAAACATCATTGGAATGACTACCACATCAGTGTCACAATTCACTACCTTTCAAAGCCAGGCGCTTGCTGCAACAAATATCCATCGGGCATATCATTGCGCACCGAATATTATTCTCAATGCAACACTCAATAGTATTGCTCAAAGTTATTCAGAGCAACTTGCTGCGACTAAAACCTTCGTTCATAGCGGTAACGGTTATGGAGAAAACTTATGGGCGATTAGTTCGTCCGGAACGCTCAATATCACTTTAATGAATGGTAATTAATCATTTTCATTCTCAGAATGAATTATACAGAGACATTTTTTCTTTGAACAGGCTCTTCACCAGTCAATTCATGGTATAGTGAAGTAAGTTCGTACAATTGGGCCTCACCTGGCTTCACCTCGGGAACAGATCACTTTACCCAAGTCGTCTGGATTTCTACCACACAATTTGGTATTGGGATTGCTTGCACTAGTGATAAGAAGGCATGTTATGTCACAGCAAATTACTGGCCGCCTGGCAACTATATCGGAGAGTTTGCAACGAACGTCAAAAGCGGACCACCACCGTGTTCGTAATAAAGAAAATATAGATTTATTCGCTTATTCCATTACTAGAAACTATTTCTTTCTCAGTAATAAAACTCATTTATTACACTCACTGATATTCTTTTATCGCTGTAGCTTTAAAAATGCCGTATTTATCCGAACAAAAGCTTGTTCAAAGTCGCTGTCCAGTGGGTTCTTTTATAATCTTTGAAAAATTCATTATATATTATTATCCACAGCCAATAGCACGTATAAAACAAAACATTCATGCATATAGCAAGCAACGATTGTTCATAAAGAAATGTGTGTGGAGCATAATGTTAGCATATTTTCTATAATAACATTAGAAATCTGGACAGTAGACTGTTTGATATCTTTGAAAGAGCTCTAAAATTTGAACTTACGTTCGATTGCTTTTCGGCCTTGTTAATTCGAGTTTCTATTGATTGCAGGAATCAAGTTTGACTTTTGTTTGAAAGTTTAAACGATATTCAGGGCTTAAATTATTGTAACTGTATGAATATTGAAGTGTTGTTGCTGCTGAATTGAAAATCCAAATGAATGCTGAGGTGTCATATTCATATTGCCGAAATATATTCTGTCTCAACAAGATTTATTGACGAAACACAGGAAAAATGAAAAATATTCACGGACAGTGTACGCACGATATGCGTATTTCCGACTGTATGTATCATAGTCTAGTTGAGTAACTAACTAGTCTTCTTTTGCCTGATTGTAAACTCAAACCTGATTAAAAATCAATAATTTCACCACTAAACGACTATCTAAATTTAGTTCATGCTAATTGAACTGTATTGAAGTATTGTAATGCTTAGTTTGAATGTTATGAATTGCTTTTTAAACATTTCAGACGTTACGGTTCCTTACTTAAAAGCTAAATTTTCAAATTTATTTGGAACATTTTTTCTCCTTCTCAAACGGACATATCATAATGAATAGTTTAACCAGAGGTTGTGATTGTGGATCTAAGTGAAGATATGATATACGCTCATACATACACTCATGTCCTATCGAAATTTCATTATTCAGTTTGTTCGATATTTCCAAATGCTTTCGAAACCATAGTAACTTATCGGCATTTTTCGATGAAAATTCACTTGAAAAAAATTGAAGAAACAATTTTACTTATATTGATATATTTTAGAAAATAAAATATAATTTTTTCTTGTCTTCCGGTGCAAAAGTATTGATTTGCCTCAAAATTATCATAGAAACCGTTTATTCACAACACATAGTTTTCACTGTAGAAACGCAATCTTCAAGTCTTAAGTATAATATTCGTAATTAGCGTGAAACAGCTGTCTATTGCATATGTTTTTTAGTTCACTGTAATAAATTTGGGATACATCTTAAGTAAATTAAAGTAGGCATAAGTCATTTAAATCGATACTTGATGCAAATCATACTATACTTGTCGAATAGATGAATCTCTCACACTCATTGATTTCATTCATTGCTGTTATGTTATATTCTTGCACAGTTGCTTTTGTCATGTTGGCAGTTTCTTTGTCTTTCCTTGTACAGTAATATGAGTTTATCAATTTATATGCAATCAATAGCATCCTGCTCAATCGTACCTACTAAAAGAAATAAAATGCATTTATGAAACCTTAGTAGAAATTTTAGTTATTGGTACTTTTCATAGCGTTTTGTTTCGGGTACCAATCAATTCTCTCTTTTTGTCAATTACAAAATATGATCAACGCCCGCTTCTACCACGTCTTACTTATGGACTCTTTGGTCTAGCATGTAGACTTAAGACTGTCATTCTCATAAGTGATTTCTTTTACAATAACATTGTAGCATTTGATATAAGTTCAAAGCTAAGAGAACATTCCAAAACAAAAATTATAGACAGTTCTATTCGGTTTGTTCGTAGCCGATGCACGCCTAACTTTTCAAAGCTTCATCCGCCGCTATTCGAATACTGAGTGCGTATGGTTTTGCTACTTAGCTATTGAGTTTTTTACCTCAAAAAAGAAGACAAGGCGAAAGTATGCACATTACTAGCCAGAGTATACTACTAAAAAAAGGCATAATCATTTATCAATGGATGAGTTTTACTTCAGACATTTCACTAGATTTTATCCAAGATTACTATACCCAGTGTATGTTGACCAGGTTGTTACCTGTTGATAAACAAGTATTTCTGGATTGCTTGATCGTATCTATATATAAAAAATACTTAAAACCTGGTTGAAATCGATTTTCGTGAGAAAAATCACAAAAAATCGATTAAAAGTAGCATATTTTGGTTAAATTCGACTATACATTCGATTATAATCGATTTGACTCCGTAAAAATCGATTGTTTTTCAAGAAATCGAAATAATCGATTAAAATTCTAATTAATTTTAATAAATTAATGAAGTAATTTCGCAATCTCAACTAAAACAATTTATATACAAGTTCCAACTTTAGTATATTTGTCGATCTTTAGCTTGGTGACAGCTTCATAGTTTATTACCGCAAGGAATCCAAAACAATCATGGAAAAATTAGGATTCCGCGTTGAAATATCGAGAAAAGTGCCTATCTTCGATGCACATGATTAAAATCGATTATCAAGTAAGTATAGATTAAAATCAGAGAAGAGGTAAGAATAGACTAATATCCATTAAAAAATAATAATAGGTTAAGATCGGTTTAGAGGTTGCCATGTAAAAAAGATAGAAAAAATCCGAATTTAATCGACTTTTTTCTATGTTCTTTTTTACATGGGTAGTTTTCTCCTTTTAGGTAGCAGACATAAATAAGGCATCATCGGACTGTATTTATTGAATTCGATTGATCTACATATAGAGACAAAGCTGGTTTCTTTTGGAATGGCAATGATTGTTCTATTTGTAATCAGCGTGTATCCACCGAACTCAATGCGTGTTTTGTTGGATTTAATCATTTCTACCATAGACAAGATTTATTTTAGTTCGTTAGGAGAGCATGATGTGAATTAGAAGCTAGTGATAATGAATAGATGTTAACTATTGACTACATCTAAAAATCGACATGTAATTAGTAAAGACAAGATTTGGTGTTACAGTCTATGCTATTGATCTCTAGTCAATGTCCTATTCAAATGCTGCATTTGCGTAGCCAATAGGTAGAAATTTCGCGACATCAGATAGATAATGAAGAAACATATTTTTGGAAGTTAATGCCAACACTTGGAATACTAGTTATCTACGACATTGATGCTGCTCTATGAGCAGCTATTTTGAGTATAACTGTAGCGGATCTCTTCTTCATAATTTTTGTGAGAGTTTTGGTATAGATTGTTTCAAACATAACCACAAAAAGGTGTTAATCTCAAACGGAAAATCTGATCAATCTAGCATTATATTGCCATAGATGGATTTTCAAAGATTATTACATCTACTCAATAAGCATACTAGGATTATTTTTCCTTCTATTGGTTTGACTTGTCTCTTTTGGCGTTGCAGTCATTTATATAAGATTTAATAATTAAATGAGTGATGCCAAAAACAAAATACGAACTACTTCCTAAATGCTTGTCATCGTTCTTCGTTTAGTCTCTCATTTCTTGTCAAATAAAGGTGTTACATTGATTACTATCAGACAAAAAGCTTTTCAATAATAGCTAGACTATAGAATCAAATATATGACTTTTTTGTTTCACTTGAAAGAGAAAAAAAATAAAACAAAACAAAACAAAACATGCCAGAGATGTTTGTAGTCAAAAGAATGAAGCAACTTTTGAAACAAAGTCTGAGTGTCTTCAATGAACTTGTGCTTGCCTCTAGCGAATTGAATCAAGAAATGAGAAGATTATTTTTGTCATCCTGTTAACAAGCATTCATAGGTTGCTCTAACACCGACAACAAGCGCACTTAGCGAGGCCTACACTACAAGTGTCTCAATGAAATAGTTTCGAGGCAGTTCTTGGAAAACTCATCGGAAAGAGTCTTTTGATTTCCCAGAAAAAAGTGTTGAAACTACAATCAGTTGAAGCATCAATTATGATTTCGAATTCAGAGAAGCACAACATACTCAAAAAAGACGAATGTTTCTGTCAGAGTTCAAAACAGCGATGTCGCATGAGCTAGATTGGGTAAGATTAAGTCTATTCATGGATCAATATCAATTAATTATGAACTGCAATCCAAACCATGTTTTATTAGTTGAGAAGTCGATGTCTCGTTATGAATGGGCCACCCGTAGGTTAGTTCACATGTTAGTCTTGGAATCGATGAGATAGATTTTGATTAAGGTCATAAGTAGCATAGTTTCATATGCTTTTTCTTCATTGGAATGATACTCACGCTTTGAATCTCAGATAGTCCCTTCTATTGTCAATGCATGGAAGTTTTTAGCGTAATCTCTATGGAGATTAACACACGAAATATCGTAGAATCGCTTAATAGTTTGAACGAAATTATAAGTAAAACACTAAGATAATCTCCATAAATGGTGTGATTCTGGCGTACATTATTGAAGAAAGTGCGATAATTTAGATTTGATGGCTTATTGCTTTCACCGACTACTGCCTAATGGAGCAATTTCGATGGATGAACGATTATGGAAGAAACGTTGCCAATCAAATGTCTCTGACAAGTTTATTGTTTTACCTAAAAAATACTCAGAAACACAGTATAAGTTTGCTTGCATGTGTTGATCAATAAAGTTTTGATTTGATTTTGTTCATCTATGATCGATATTCTCAAAGCAGTCTCATTACGTTAAGTCGCTTATAATCGATTCTAATTCACAACTTCAATGCTATTAAATTTCAGTTATCAGGCTTCACTTCATTCAATGAAAATGAGCTGAATGTTACATTGATCCGTCTAGAAAAAGTACACTGGAGTTATTTGATGAGAATCTAATGACTAAAGATTTATTTCGATATGAAAGTCAATTTTTTTTTCGTTCTGTTTCTCATAGTCGCAACTTTAGGTCACATGGAGAACAGATTCTCGACTCGTATTTAATTCATTGATAGCAGTAAATTCAAAGTGGATTCATTTCTTTGAAGGCCAATATGCTTATTCTTTCTTGGCTGAATCGAGCTTAGTTTTTCATACATGTAAATATATTGTGTACTAGTAATCTAAAGTGGAGATAAAAAGTTTATGAGAAGTTCCACATGCGGAAAAAGAAAACTTTTGGCGTCAATGTTTCATTGCAGAAAACGAATGACTATAACTGAGAATTGATAAATTGAAATTCTGTGTCGTAAATTGGATAAGAATGCCGAAGAAAGATTAGATGATCATAAATGAATTGGAAACAATTGATTATCCGAGATGCTCATCAATCATCTGCAATTTGAAGCAAAAGAAAATTGTCGTCCAGCTCTGAAACAGTTCTATGCATAATATATATTCAGCTAAACTGGCCATAGTATGTTGAAATACAAGGAAGAAAACTTTTTTTTTCTATAAAAGTTTAATTCCGAAAAGATGAAAAACAAAATAAGGTTTTTCTAGGTTCAGCCAAGTTTTAATATAGATTTCGCCTGTTTTGGTCGTGATAACGTGAGTTTTCAACTTTCGAAATCTATTGATCAGTTAGTAGATGGAAAGTACATTACTATTATATGCTCGAATTTGTCGAATTTGCTAAAGAAGAATATCAAAATGCGATTTCATCCGTATGAAAAAGCCATAGAAACCTTCCAAAAAGATCTTCTCCCAATCATACGGATTCGACTTTTTCCTAGAATAACATTGGTCTCGTCTACTTGACCATATGTGATTATTCGAAAGCACTTACATTTTCCGAAAAAGCTCTAGAGAAATAGCAAAACGTAGTATCTTACAATATCTATAATTTCATGAAAGTCCTGCCGTTTTACGAAAAAACAATAGAGATCCAAAAAATATCACTTTCTGCATACTATCCTGACTTAGTCAAGTCCTACAGGTGTTTAGCTACGGTATATGATAATATAGGCAAGTTTATGAAATCACTTGAATATTATGACACAATAATCGACATACAGAAAAAATTCTTTCCACCAAATCATTCAGATGTGGCTACCTCATATAACACCATTGCTGAGGTGTACAGAAACATGGGAGAGTACTTGAAAGTTCTTTCATATAATGAACGAGTGCTAGAAGTGAAACGAAAACCTCTTGTTCCCAGTGGTTTGGATTTCGCTTCTTCTTACAGCAAATTCAAAAGCACTTTCATTTTATGAAAAAGTAATGGAAGTTTAGAAAAAAAAATTGTTTCCAATCATCCAGGTATGGCTGCTGCTTATATAAACGTGGGTATTGTTCGTTGCTGTATGAGTGACTATTCGAAAGTCATTTCATGTTATGAAAAATCGATGGACATCCAAAAAAAAAAATTCTTCTGTCTAATCATCACGATTTAGTGTCTTGCTACTACAACATCAGCGTACTGTATCATAACATGGAAAATTTTCCTGCGGCTCTGTCATATCTTAAACACTGTTTCCAAATTCTGGACGTATCGCTGGAAAACAAGAAATTCGATTTATGATGTTCCGTATGATTGTTTAGAAATATTATATCAAAGTATGGACGATTACACAATAGCATTGAACTTATATCAAAAAGCACTTGATATCCGTGAACATACACTCTCTTCCAAAAATTCAGATCTAACTACTACACACAACAGCATCGGTGATATTTATCGGTTAATTGATCAATATGAAATAGCTGTGTCATTTCACCGAAATTTATTATGACAAGGCACTGAAAATTCGTGAGAAACTACTCCCAAAAGTTCATCTTGATTTGACTGTTATGCATCATAGTTCGGCTCAAATTACCGTACTACTCGAGAGTATTGTTCGACAATGAGACATGAAAAACTCGTTATTGAAATAGCTCAACAAAAATTACCCGAAAACCACTCACATCTTTTGAGCTATAGAGAGACACTCGAAAAAATTTTAAAAAAATTGTAACTTATTGATTTAACTGTTTGCTTGCTATTAAAATGCTCAGATAATACAATAAATAGGTCAGTTGATTATTTAATGCATATACAATTTTCGTGTGATAAGCAATTTTCATGTACATACACAAAGAACTCTTTCAAATATCTTGAGGATAGGTTGTTTGTTCTCTCTTTACTGAATGCGTACCTCGAAGCACACGATTTCATTAAGTGTACCAAAGGCATCTAACGCTGTTGTTTTCATGATTTGTATTGTTTAAGTAGCTTAGATATCGAAACATATATAATTATTTTCTTTTTGATGCTATGAAACAATGGCCACAAAGGTCATTTTCCTTCTATTGTTTATAATTGACGCGCTATCGGTACAAATGTGAAATGATATGCAATTGCTCTCCTACTATGATCATCGACACCTAATCACATTCAAATAATAGGATATGAAAGTCGGTGTGGATACATATTTCAATCACGTCCTCACACCCTCACCCAAACTCGTTCCCCTAATGTCACCACGACGTTCTTCAAATGTTAAAAAATTATGTTATGCATTGCACTTTTCTGGAGTTTGTAAGGAAAACAAAGTATATTTAATTATTCTTCTTTTGTGGAGACTGTAGTAATTGATAAAAATCCAGATATTCTTTACTACTTTATATTGCATAGGCCTCTTTACGATGGCAATACAATCTCTATTGCCAGCGATTTGCAGATGGCCACTATTTCATGGTTTTGACTTGGGTGTGTATTGTGGCTGTCTGTCTATGGAATACTGACCTACACCTTGCCTAAATATGTTCACAGTTGTATGACGTTAATAATTGCTAAAATTTTCTCAATCAAACGAAATTTTTTCGGACATATTATTTGTATCGAACGGATGAATTAGAAACTAGTAGTAGCCATTAGGAGTTTCGGTGATCGGTTTTAAAGTAGTCCAAAAATGTCAGCTCGAAATTTCGAGATGAAAAATTTTAGCTTTAGACCTGCGATGAGAAATTGTGAGCTTAATATTTCAGAGCTAGAATTTTAATGATGAATAAAAATTTATCTATTGAACGGTGTGAGTGTGAGTATAAATAAAAAGGAGACCCACACCCATACCCACTTAATGCTTTTTCAGGCATAAAAAAATTAGACACTTAACTCAATGTATCAAGAAACAAAAAAGTATGTCTTTTCTCTATACTCATTCACGATTTCTATAAAATAGAATTAATATTTAAGAAATTAGAAAAATTCTCAAAGAAAACATATTTTGCATATATTTCCAACTTTTAACATGATTAGTTTTTAAAAAAATCGACTGTTTTTCGTTAAGATTTTTGTGTTAGATTGAACATCCTTCTTTTTGTCGATGATTTTGCGATTGATTATTTGATATTTAAATCTTTGGGTAATTCATTAATTGGATCGGTAAATATAAGCCATTTTTCTCTTGGTACGTCTTTGAATGCTTTTAAAAATCGTTTATCATTTTTAGTTTCGCCTTTGACTGCTCGAATAAAAATTTTGTGTATTCGTTTCGGATATTTTCGTGCGACAAATGCATAAATTTCTGGATCCTGTTCACCTGAATCTCCAATTAATACGAGTTTACGTAACGAGTTAAAAATAAAATAACGTAAATGATTAATTTTATGCATTCTTGTATCTATATAATGGATAGTTAATAAAAATAGAATATGAAGAAAAAAACCTAAGGTCAAATTTACCAGTAGAATGAACAAAATTATAGATCGATACAGAAGACCAAAGAAAGTGACTGTTAAATCGAAGACAATACTTTATGATTGATAATACAAGAAATTATTGATTCTTACCGCATATGAAAAGTACCATCAGGAAACTTATGTTTGTCAATAAAATCTTTCGTCACTGCATAGAGTTGATCTGGCATTGCGCTCAGATAATGAAACGAACAATTGTACTTATTTTTCCATCCATGATATACTTGTGGCATTCCTACAAAATACTCCAAACAAGAAATAGAATTTAAATTATAAATTGTATTTCATATCTATTATAGTTTAATTACATACATAATACAACACACTTACCTTCTACAACACGAAAACTGTGAATGAATGTATTAGCTGCTAATCGAATTTTATCAAGTACTTCACTAATTTTAATTGTATCATCAATATCAGATATAATAGATAATCCATATCGTTGTAATAAATGAATTTTTCCTTCCCATAAATCAGCATTATCTCCAACTGCTTTATATGTTATAACTTGATCCTTTTTTGACGTACTCTTTAATTTTTGTACGTCTACATCCGACATAATGAATGATGTACGAAATTGTCCATCACTATCCGTTTTTGTTGTAAAATTATTATTTTTTCCAATTATAATCAAAATTTCTTCATCTTTTTTACCTTTCACCATAAAAGGTTTAAGACGATCACGTTGAAATGTATCATTGAAATAGACAATTTGTTCGGGTGTAGCAAGTAGACGTGCAATACGTTCACCTAGTGTTGACGATGATTCACCTAAGAATTTATTACGACTTGATCTTTTAAAACGCCAACCATATACATTTAAACGCCAATTACCATCTTTACGTTGAAATCCAGTATTAGGAAATAGAATCATTTCTTCATAACTATAACTCTTCTTTGTAGTACCTACTTTTCCGGCTATTACTTTTCTTATTTTGTTTTTAATCCTTTCAACAAATTGAGTTTGACTATCAGCTATGATACCAATAAAAATTAAGAATATTAATGACCAAAAGGGTGGCAAGACCATCATACTTTGACAATAATCGAAATGGATAAACTGAAATACAATGGTACAATATAGAGAAATATTCTTTTTCTTTCTGTCTAGAAAAAAGCATACAAGAACAGTTAACTATTTATCAGAATATCTTCCAGAAATGTTCTGAAAATAGAACATATGTTGAGTCTGGATAATGTCTGTGGGAACAGTATATTGATAAACCATATTTACTTGTCAATGTGACATGCTGTTTGATTTCTTTATTTCTCGTTTAAAATAATGTACGGTCTAATTTTGTATATCTAATATTTAACTAATATAATTAATGATTTATTCAAATGAGAATTTGTTCTTTTTACTTTATATATATCGATATTTTAGCTGCTTTATCGTTTCTTCTCTGGATATGTGAAATATAATGCTTAATGAGCTGTCGTTAGTAACTTCGTTTGACAAACTAATTGTACTTTTCTGACTGTTTCTTTTANGATTTAAATCCGAGAGTTATGTGTACTTCAAAAAGTGAATTAGACAGATGAGTCATCCTAGAATGTGTGGACATCAAAATTATCCTGGCAAATCTTTCCTATAAACACTTGACTTCTATTGGCTATTGCTCACCCAATATGACTTGGGGGCCGAATACAGCTCAGATTCGAATTCGTCGTCTTGATTTACCCTAAGAAAGTCGTTTTTTCTATCACTTGATTTCTATTGGTTACCCCTCAACCAATAGGATGTCGAGGTAAGTGGAGTACAGATTCGAATTCTCCAGACCAGAAAATCTCAAAGTATCATCTCTGTGATCAGAAGATTGAGCTCTAATTGTGGATCAATTAGAGTGTGGACGAAAACAGAAGCAATTTCCGTTTAGTCATCTTTGAGTTAATCTTCTTGTTTCTTTATGTTTTATATAGCATTTTGTAGCTCGTGAAATTCTCTATCAAATAGTATATAATAGGTGGGGTCTTATTTGATTATGATAGTAAAAGTTTTTTACGAAAGTGAGAATAGGTCGAATTTCCTCTAGGAAGCCATAGGGAAAAGGACTATTTTTCTAATAACTCAGGAACGGCTCGGCCAATCATGCTCATCTTCGAACTCGACCGAGATATTGTTAAGACTGAACTGTGTAGAAAATTTCATCGCAATCGAACTCTCCTTTCAAAAGCTATTGTGTAAACGGACGGACGGCCGGACGGCCGGATACACTGACCGATCCTAGAATGTACTCACTTTTTGAGTACACAAAAAGTATAGAGATAGGAATCGTTTTTGAAAAAAAGGAAACATGGTTATTTTCCAGGGTACCTTAAATGACCATCCATAGCGCCAACACATATCAGATTTCCACTTGTCTTTTATTTAAACTCTACGATCATCATTCACACGCGTCTTTTCCGTGCCTAATTAATTTTTTCTCGCTCAGTAGCTCGTCTAAAATTAGTTTATGTAGTGCACGATCACCAAGCACAACTACATCCAAGGGAAGAATCTATGTCTCAACAATGGAACAGAAAAATCTAGAACATGAAAACTGAGAGAGGTTACAAAGTTAGAAAGAGAAAAATCCGAAAAATCTTGACTTTTGACATACAAAATGGATTTTATAGTGCGCGATTTTTTTTGCAAATGTTTGTGTCCTGGACTTTTTTGAATTTTGAGACAATATCGAAAAAGTACTGTGAAATTATGGAATTGCCCACATTCAAGAGGTTCTCTATTGTGGACGGGACCGGAAAAAAGTGTCCACAGTTCAGAATAGAGAGGTGCCCATATTAGAGAGGTTTTACTATATATATATATGAATAGAATTGTTTTATTTATCTAAGAAACAAAAAAACGAAATGAATTTAATAAAGATCGATCGTTTTGAGATATATATATGATTATTGGTTTTATTTATTGAATAAATAATAATATTTATAAATAAATGACGATTTAAGTGATTGAGAAAAATCGATTGATTTTATTTGTATTTATTATGTCGAATAATGATATAATGAAATTAAACAAATAAATAATATATTATTATTATTGAATAGAATAGATTTTTATATAGAATTTAATTGTTGTTTATGATTATTAGAAAATGAATGAATATTAATTTGTCTTTGAAATGTGATCGAATTAATTTTGAATAGTTTGTTTTAAAAAAAAAACTACAAGGTTTAATAAAATATACCAATATCTTGTTTCGATTGATGATTACTATATTGATATAAATAATTAATTGTTTTTCATGTTGAATTGATTTTATTATCAATTGAATATTGTCGTTTTATATAATTAACATTAATTAAAGAATCTGATATTAATGATGATCGATCTGGACGATCAATATTTGAATTATTTTTTAAATGAGATAGACGTTTTTTGTTTTTCATTTCTATTTGATAACGATAAAACACGTCGTTTACGATCATTATTATTGATTAATAATTTCGTTGTTATTTATGAGATTATATATATGTACAATATAAGAAAAGATTATTATCTAAAAATGGAAAAATTCTTGAAATAAATTCCATCAAGTTTTACGCTAGTTGTATTTAACATACAAATGGATATTTATGTTAACCAATAAAATAAGTAAAAATTAATTTTGTGATTTTGTATGTGGATATTACTATAGTTACATAAATGAGATATGGCGATGAAGAAGAAAGAAAAAGAAAAAGAAAAAGAAAAAGAAAAAGAAAAAGAAAAGAAAGGTATGCTTATACTCGACTGGTCATATGTATTTGATAAAGAACAACTTATTGATTTATATATATGGCTTGATATTATACCATTTAATAAATTAAAAACAAAAATAGAAAAAGATTTTTCAGATGGAGGTATTATTATTATTATTATTATTATTATTGATCTATAATATATTTGTCAATCTTATCTTCAACATTCCGAATGTTATTTGTGCTTCTTCTTCTTTCAGATCTTAATTCACAATTATTTTCTTTGTTTGTTTTTATTTTCTTTTTCGGATTTTTTTCTGTATTTTTAAATAAAAAAAATGTCTTGGGATATTGAATTGGATGATCAATTATTACAAGATCTTTATGCATGGATTGATCAAATACCATTAAGTCGACCTAAAAAACGTATTGAAAAAGATTTTGCTGATGGTGGTAAGCTTCTTTTTTTTTTAATTTTTATTTATTTTTATTTTGTTTCTTCTTAATATCACTTGTGTTTTTTCTTTATTTATTGTCAATTATCTAATATAATCATTTACTTTTATTTTCTTATTCATTATTTTATTTTTAGTTATGGTAGCCGAATTAATCAAATATTATTTTCCTAGTTGGGTAAATGATTATAAAAAACAAAAAACAAAAGAATTTTATTTTAATTATTTTAAAATGAATGATTAACATAGGTCGATTTACACAATTATGCAGCTGCGAATAGTACACAACAAAAATTAATTAATTGGGGACTTTTAAATAGGTAAATTAAATTAACTAGAATAAATATTATTCATATTAATTAATCAATAGTTAATATGTTATTTAAAATGAAAATAAATAAATTATTATTTATTATATTCGAAAGAAAAAACTCAATAATAAACATTATTTAAAACATATTAATATAAGATAAATTCATAAATCTGTATGGTTCGATAATCTATTCTCAAAGAGTTTTATTTGTTTAACTGAGAAGAGGCATTGATTCAGAAAAAAAATAATAACACTAATATAAATAGTTTTCACTGGAAATATTCCTTAATAAATGTAAATTATATTCATGATATTGTTTAATATATATATAATTGAGAGAGAAAACTTTTTTTCTTGAATTATTAAACTTGAAAGAAAGAAAGAAAGAAAGAAAAGAAAAACTCGTCTATTTTTCATATGAGGATAGAAGAATAAATTCTATTCGTTTTGATTGAAATATTAAAGACAATATTATTATTATTAAATCTATATATAAATGAAAGTTGAAATTGATTTTATATGATAAATGAAACAGTTATTTATCAATTAAACAAATATAATTCTTAGTTAATTGTTATATAATATAATATTCTTTTCTTGTTTATTTATTTTTTTGACATTATCGCTATCTGAGCAAAATCTATTGAATATAAACATCAATAATCAATTATTGAAATGATCATATTCATATATCGAGTATTATCTATCTATCGTCAATTAAATTTTTAATTATAATCACTATTAAATCAATGTTAAAAATCAACTTTCAACAATAAAATAATAAACAAGTTATTTTATTTAATATAAAATCTAATAAGAAACTTTTTTTTTCTTTACTTTTATGATAAAGTTACAAAGAAATATTGAAATTGATTTTAAAAAATTTAGAAAAATCTTCTATCGATTTGGTCTTAATGTTCCCGAACAAATAATGCGTGGTATATGTCTTGGTCGAGCTGGACTTATTGAAATATTTCTTTATAATTTACGAACAAAAATTGATGAGTATGTTTTTTATTCTCAACATTTAATTATATTAATTATTTATTCGACTATTTCATAATTATATTTTACATAATTAAGATTTATTTGAAAAAAAAAAGAAAAATTAAATTCGAATAAATAATCTGTCTACTATTTCAGTTATTTATACGGAATGGAAACAAATCCTAGTGATCCTCAATATCGGTTTGTTTTATTTTTTGTTTTATTTTCAATATTTAATTATTATTTGTTTGTCAATGTAAATTAACAATTATTTGTTTAAATATTTATAACATAATAATAATATACTAATAGAAATCTAATGATATTATTAGCTTATTTTAAGGGATTTATTATTTTATTTATTAAATATAAAATAAAAATATTAGTTTTTTTTTTTATTTTAATTTAGTGTTATTCATCAAAAAGTAAAAACAAGTCAAACGAATTCCATAACACCTCGACAACGTCAACAATATTCACCAATACTTCAATTAAGTAAATATCATTGTCAATATTTATTATTTAACTAAACATATTATATATTGATGAAGAAATTTTTAAAAATTTTATTTTATATAATCCTTATTCTTTAATTTTATATTAAAAACAAAACACATGAAAATTAACCTTTTTCTTTTTCTTTTTTTTTTTGTTATAGTTAACTTTGTTTTTATTGTTGATAGTTCATTTTGTTTTTTTTGTTTTTTAATAAATCTTATGTAATTATATTTGTTTATTTATAGATCCAGTATCAAAATCTCGAATACATGATGGAAAGTAAGAAATAAATTTATATTTATATATATATATATAATATAATTAAAAATTTATAATATGAGTTAAGTATACAAAAAAAATCTCAATCAATGCATAATTTAAATACAGATATGGTTAGTCGTATTGAATACGATGAAAAAGAACAAGAATGTCTTGCAAAAGAAGAAGAAATTCAAGTAAATTATTATTTTAATTATAAATAAATATATAATTAAGAATCTTTTTAAAAAAAAATAGATTTTACAAGCAAAAATTCGTCGACTTGAACATTTACTTCATTTAAAAGATATTCGAGTTGATGATCTATCAGAAAAACTTGATCGAACACAAGGTTTAACAGGTGCTAGTGGAGGATTATCAAGTCGTCGTCAACAAATACATATGCCTTTTAATGGACGTAAATAATAATTTGAAAATAAATATGGTGCTTACGATATTCAATGCTGATTTATTTATAATATTATTCTTGTATATATGTTTATTGTTTAAATGAAAATTTTTTCCTTTTTTTTTTATAGATAAACAAAATAAAATTGTAAATATAATTAATTTAAAAGATTTTATTCATTCATTTAATGTTTTTTTAAACTTATTCATTTACTATTCTATATTTCTTTAATAATATTTTAAATTAAAATAGAAAAATTCTATTCTTGTTTGGGCTTAATTATTTTTTTTCAGTAGTTTTTCAATTGATTATTAAATCAATATGAATATATTCTTATTAAATATAAATTTTTTAACTTGTTATTTTAAATAATAAAATATTTGAAGAATTATTATTATTATTATTTTATAATGCACAAACAATAGTCATTACTGATTTTCATTGAAATAATATATCGATTTATTAATCAAAACCATTAAAAACTATTTTAAATTTTTTAATTAAGAATAAATAATGATTGAATCTTCATCTTCGTTTTTTATTTCTTTATTTTATCGGTTAAATATGAATAAGAGATTAGAATAAATCTTATCTATATATATTCAATGCGACAAAAAACAAAATGAATGATAGATATTAATTAAATATTAAAGAATTAGAAAAACTAAGCTAATCAACGTTTTTTTCTCCAATAAAAATTTCGTCGACTGAAAAATTTTATATAATTAATCTATAATAAGTATAATCTTCTATATATAATGATGAAAAATTCTCTATTCGTATATATGAAAAATTGATTTCGATGCAATGAAAAAAGTAAAACGAATAACAAATAAAATAAACAAATAAGATAAATTATAATAAAGTAATTGGAAGATTAATCTTATTATATATATATATACTATATTGATACAGAAGAATCTACCTATACGAAAGTTTAAACTTGATAATTTTTACCGTTTACATATAGAAGTTTCTTAAAGTTTTAGATAATATTTTTAAAAATGTCAAATATATTAATTATGTTCTACTTTCATTCGAACTTAACTAACCCATATCGTACATTTATTTGAACTACCACCGGTATACCGCGGTACTTGAAGAAACCGGCGGTATACCGACAGTTTTATTAAGTACCGCGGTGTAACAACGGTTTTCTTAGGTATCGTCATATACCGACGGTCAAAACACTGCCAAAATACACATCAATTTATCTATATAGATGACTATTTTTGTTTCTTTAATTTAGATAACTCTCAACATAACAATGAAGATTAAGTATTTATTACAGAAATTATAATATTTTTCTTTTATTTAGATCAATCCGAAAATGATCGACTTAACAAAACGACGAAACAAAGACGAAGTAACAATTGCTAATCATATCTACGATTCGAAGTCTTACAAATCTAAGAATAAATGTTAATTGTCATAGGTTGCAAGTTGGTTTAGTGAATATATTTATTAAAAATCCTCTTATTTTTTTATTTATATATCGAAAGTTGTTTTTGAGTGAAATGTAAAAGTTATTTAAATTCTTCTCGTAAACAGTTAAATTTCGCTAAAAAAAATTTTCGATATCTAAAATAAAAGAATAAGACGATTTTTTATTAAATAGATTCACTAAACCAATTTGCGGCCTACGATAATTTACATTTATTCTTAGATTCGTAAGACTGCGGATCAGTAGATTGATACCCTGATAGTGCCGGTATACCGACAGTTATTTTGTTACTACCGGTAAATACCGGCAATGAACCGCCGTTTTTTTTTGCAACTACCTGCAAAACCGCCAGTAGAGCACACATTATACCGAACGGTCTACCTGCGGTATATCGTGGGTTTTTTCCGGTTCCAATCACGTGGAAGGTAACTCTTATGACAAGTACATGATCAAATCTGTGAATATGTATTTAGATGATTTGAATTAATATATATGTCATATATGTGTTAATTAGGTGAAGAAATATAAATGTGTTTGAAACTTGTAATATAGTATTTAAATAAAATATAAATTTTAATTAAAACATATATTAATTGATTAGTCTTGGATAATGATCTATATCAACATTAAAAATGATTTGAAGGTGATTATGGAGA